>LPNX010877108.1:0-166507 GCA_001517045.1 Pseudotsuga menziesii
ATAGTGAAGGATATTGGAAGGAGAATTTCAATAATTTATGCTGCATTGGACAACCGATAGGCATATCATCAGTCCAACATGATTGAGGTTGAAGGTATGATTTCCAACCAACCTATTGCCATTTGAATTGATTTAGGAGCCATTCATAGTTATATTCCTCTCAATATGGTTTCAATATTTCATCTAAAGAGATGTAAGAATTATAAATCATGGTTCGTTCAGTTAGCGACTGGGACTAGAAGGAAGATCAATGAGTTAGTAAAGGGTTATCCATTAGTTATGAATGGACTCCATAGTTTTGCATATTGAAACATCATACCACTTGGCTCATATGATGTTCTTATTGGGATGGATTGGTTGTATGCACCTCATTTTCTTTTATATTATCGTAATAAGACTCTCACTTGTCTTAATGAAGAAAGAAATCAGGTGACTGTGAAGGGCATTCCAAGGCCTATTTCTATAAGGAAGAGTACATCTTTACAAATGAAGAGATTATTCAAAAAAGGGTGTCAGTTGTATGCAACCCATGTGGAGGAGATGGGAATGGAAAAAGGTCCAAAAATTGAGGACTTTCCAATCTTGCACGAGTATGCAGATGTATTTAAAGAAATACTAAGATTACCACCTAAAATAGATTTCTTTATCTATTTACTTGGTACCAGGAGCCGCCCCCGTCTATATAACTCCATACAGAATTAGCACACCACAATGAAAAGAGATATAGATGCAACTGGAAGAATTATGAAAAAGGGGTATATATGTCCAAGTGTTTCTCCTTGGGGAGCATCCATACTCTTTGTAAAGAAGACAGATGGAACACTGAGATTGTGTATTTCTTTTAGACAGCTGAATAAGGTCACTGCAATAAATACCCTCTACCCAGAATTGATTGTTGGCACCAGATGCGGGATAGCAAACAACTCGCCGAGTTACAACACATGGATAGACTCAACGCTCTGGAAGTGGCATAAGTGGATGAAGCACACTGCGAGTTGGAAGCCAGAATTGCACGTCATTATAACGAAACTATAGTGGAATTGTTCTCCTCTACTATTTATCATGATCAAGAAACTGCACATCAGAATAGCCGAACGTTAGTAGAACTATGGTTCTCTGCCTATATATGAGGCCTTTTTTGTCAAGAAGAAGAGAGAGTGAATCATGAGAGGGAGAGTGTTGCAATGATTAAGATGATAAAGAATCGGGTCCTCCATCCTGCTCGCTATCGGTGGCGAACAAAACCCCACCACTCTCAGGTGCATCATCACCATCACCATAAGCATCACTGTAAGTAACCACTTGCTTGCTTGGCAGAAGTGGGAAAACCACTAACTTAGCTTTGTGGGGCTAATCGTCCCCCCCCCCCTTATATTCTATGTAGGTAGTTCTTCCCCCAAACTATCAGTGTTTGGCACCACATATACAGAGGTACCAGTTATACTTCCGGAAACGTAGGTTTGGTTTTTTAGGGGGAGGAGGAATTATAAGTGTATCACCCCGAACGAAATGGTTCGTGCAACATCATCCGTGTGTTAATTTCAACTTTTATAGTTAGAAGTTACGAAGGAGCGAGAGAACCTCTTTCTACTGCTACATTAACATTTGCCCTTACTTGGATCTACCTCCATTAGATCGATCGGATTAGCACTTGGTTTTGAAAAGAAGTAAACCGCTTAAGCTAAAGAAAGGAAATAAGCGGTTACTATGAGAGAAGGTCTCTTTCCAGTATTTACCAACCACTATAAGGTCCAGTTACCGGGGTTGGTGACGCCCTTGATTGCTCGCTAATATATATATATAATAAAAGAAAGGACCTTAAAACTCACTAAGATACAGAGTCAAGAGCAGGACCAACCTCTAAGCCCCAAAAACCAGTGGAAAGATATGTGGAAGATCCTTATCATACAAAGTGGAAGCCTACTACTGCTTGCTGAAGCCCCAAATGAGTACCCCTCTATATACGTGAAAGAATAAGGAGGTGCTTCAACTGAACTACCATCTCTCTCTTTGTAGCAGCTACTTGTTTGAGGGGCAGACCACAAATTGTGTACTATGACCTGGCGGAGCAGAACTCAAGGCGTGGGTGGGAACTTCATAAAGAAATAAGCACAGAGCAGCTTTTTTCACTTAAATCATCGCAGGTGGTTTATTATGTGGGGAAACTTCTTTTACAAGCAAGCAAAAAGAAATGGAAGCCAACATTGATCCAAGTCATGAGTGGGAAGGAACGAAAGGTCGCTTGATGACTTGGATCAATATATTCAAGTCCCCCCCTAATCCTATATATATAATCCTGCTTGCTATATGCTGGGGAAAACCACTAAAAGGTATTGAATCTAGGCTATTCTATCATCTCTATCATAAACATCAGACCATATGGATGGAACCTTATACCGCGTAAGAGCCAGATGCTAAGCCACGGATGGTGCAGTTGGAGCAACCCGAGTGCTTGCTTAGGCACTGGAAGGAAAGAGCGGCTGACAACAAGAGAGGCATATGGATATGGATCTTTATAGAAGGAAATACCTACTAAGCCTGGTGAAGGTACAAAGCTCGGTGATGCGGGTGGTGCTTAAACTGATAGAACTGAGCGAAGGTAAGCTGGTGCTTTAACTGTCTAAACTGATAATGCATCTACCCTTGCTTCAATGGATGGATCTGTCTATGCTTATGTACAAAAAGTAGGAACAACTACCTATGCTATTGGTCTGCTTTTAGGTCTCGATCACGAAGGTCCTAATATGGATAACGATCTCGAAGGCATAACTTGGACCACGATCATGAAAAGCATAAGCCTAATCAGGATATATATATCGACTTAGTCAACTGCTTCAACTGATGCTTCAACGGCTGCTTACTATGTTCCCTATGCTACTTACTCTGCTAGAGGTGCGATTTCACGATTAATGATTAGGATCCATTCCAAATTCACTCTTCACTTTTTGTTCCTATTTCCTGTTCTCAGTAAAAAGTAAGAGGATAATAATCGAAGGGAGATAAGGGGGTTACTTAGTTATCACTAGGCACTATTCTACTAAAAAAGGCTTAAACATAGCTATAACTATTTAAGGGATCCTTATAAGGCTAAGGAATATACTGTTCTTACTACTATAATTCTTATTTGGGCTAACTTCAACTTGATTATATGGGCTATCATCGACCTTACTAATATTATCTTTACTATACTTGTTTTTACAGTATGGAAACTTTTCAATATTACCATATATACTCTTATAGTACCTAGGCTAGGAAACCTACTTCCATTTAGGAATTTTTGTCTCCCACCTCTCAGATGAATGCAACAATAATGGGGTTTCTGGGGCTTTATTACCTTTGTTTTTTACTATAGATAGGCTCTAAACTGGATATACATATCTATAGTAGGAGCTCACGGGCGATCTTGCGGATTTGGCACTAAAGGGGCAGAGCTACTCGACTAAAAGGAGAGGGGTCTGCGCTTTGATTTTGTTTATAAGGCGTGGGAGGCTCCAGATTTTGTTTATAAGGTGCGAGATTTCTTGCCAAATAAGAAAGGGTCTCCATCAACAAATGCGTACTACATTGTTTCCCTCCCCTTGTTTAGCAAAGGTCCTAGCTACAACGCAGATTATACACATATGTGAATTCCCAACATATGAGCCAGATCGAGAACCATCAGTATCAGAGAGAGAGATGGGGATAAATATTGGTCATTGATTCACTAGCTATGCCTTGCCCGATGCGGACAAGCGATTTCGTACCTTCTTTCAATTTGTTTTTCGTGGCAGAAAATTGGAAAGCTCATAAATCAGCTCTAGAACTGAGGTAATGAATTTGCGAACAATTCTCTTTATTGGGGACGAGATAGTTAAGGGTCTCTTGTCCTCCAATCTTGGTTTCGGAATGAGTATTTGCTTCATGGGCGTAAATATGTATGATCCTTGCAAGAACGCATTAGAAATATTACCCAACCTTTCATAGGATATGCCGGACAGGTTTTGTTTTGATAAAGTTGGGGTCATAAAACCAGGGTGCGCTTTAATCTCCTCGTATGACACAAGAATATTGATTAAGTGACTTACTTGGTAGATAACATTGATGTATTTACCGTCCGAGTTTACTTGCATTACCGACTTATATTTGATTGGTCGAAGTGGAAGTATTGTCTAAAAGCTATTAGGATTGTGCAAGGTTTTTGCATTGTAATTTGCATTTTTTGCATTTGATCAATTGCTTGCCAAAAATTAGATAGTTTGGATGAGGTCTAAGTGTCAATTTCATCTCCACCTACATATTTATCTACTTTGGTGATCATTGAGTGATCAATTTCGGTGAGTCAATCACCACCACCAGTATTTATCTCTTCTTTATACCGTAACCACCACTATTTACCACTTTCCATCATTCTCCATGCATCGAATTGCCATCATTATCCACGCTTATAATTGCCATAATTATTGCTTATAATTCCCATAATTATCCATGCTTGAGCACCTACCTTGTCCATTCCCAACTCAGGTCATTTCACTCCCATAGGACTGCCTTCATAGCACATGATAACTTAATTACCAATACACCTACTACAGCTGATACTTCATAATATGTACACGTGACATTTAGGATCAACCATTTATATGTCTAGCCCAGTTATTATTAACCTGACGGGTACCACATTATCACAGTTAAACCATTTACTAGTGTTAATCACAAAACTAGGGGGGCGTAATGTCGGATAGATACATTTGTGAGCCAAATAAGAGTCTTGCAATACATCTATGTGTCTGTTCCGCCCAGGTTTTCAATCCATCTGCCCCCACTATAGATAGGGTCTATAATGACCATAAACGCTCATGGAGCTCCTATTCCCGTGTTTACTCAACCCGTTCTTTTTATTATCGAGCACCTCGAAATTATATGCCTTCGAATCCTTCTTGCGCTCCTATGGTTGGAATAGGGAAACAAATATCTTTTCGTGACACATTTGTATACGACCGACCAGTTATTCTTGTGCTAGTTATTCTTGTATGTAATGTCGAGCTAGAAGCAGCAAGCCATCATTGAAGGAAACCCCTCTTTGGTGTTCCTAGTGTTAGCAATAAGGTTACAGTCTAGGACACCAACACAAGTAGGGATACCAATGGATACTTGTGCAACAATATAGGCTTTCCCTAAGTCCAAAAATACATGGCCTCACACATGATTATCTCACATGGTAATCCATTTCCTAAACATGAGTATAGATACTCATTCACTTCGGTTATTACCGCGTAAACAACTCAACATGGCCTATTATTATATGAATGCATTAAAAGAATGAAATAATCTTTACCTGTTTAAGGTTTATCAGATTTCCCCCCTACTAGGTATCGGTTGCATACATGCATTCAAATGTAATAATCAATTATATATTATAATATAAAGGCATAACTGAAGGTCTGGAGGTCTTGTCCACATCGGGCAAGGACCTGGAGGTCTGCCCTTCATCTACTAGTTAATAAGAGGTCTCGACTAAAAGGAGAGGGGCGGAGTTGACTTTTGCTTTTGATTTTAAGGGGGCATACGGGAGAGGGACTTTCTCGAGGTTAATATGGGATGGGATTTCTTAATTTGCGTTATGACATATGTTACTTGATCAGTTGGTGCCTTATGGGAACTCACATGATCCCTTCATAGCAGCTTCAAGAAGACGTTTTACGCACCCTTTAAACCGCATTTACTACATTCAGTCAGACAACAGTTACATAAGCACAAAAACTAATAGCATAAAGGAGCAATATCCAAGGAGCTCACAATCCACCTTCCATACAGCAAGCAACCTAGGAGCCCACTATCACCTAAAAACATGGCATTACATTAAGGGTAGCCGGGGTAGTCGGGTAGTCCATCGAGTAATCGGATAGTCCAATTGGTCAATTGGTCCATTGGGTCATTGGGTCATTGGGTCATCGGGTAACTGGTAATCCACTTTTTGAGTCTGAGCAGGGGTCTGGTTAAACCAGTGAGGATATGCATGAATTTGAGTCTAGCCAGGCCATAACTATAGTGAATTTACTATGCTTGGGTTAGAGAGAGAGTAATTATAAGCTTACCTATTTATCTAAGCTTACCAGTCCTTCCTGGTCTTATGAGGGTAGGCAGAGGCTAGACTTTCTATGCTACGAGAATTGAGGGTAGAGCTAAAATGAGTGTGGATTTATAAGGGATAGGGCAAGCAGCAAGCTGATTGATCAGTAAGTTCCACTGTGGGCTCCAGGTGAAGCGGAATGCATATTGGGGCAAACAGTAACGATAACCTTTTTCCTCCTCTCACCTTCACCTTTAGCTTTCGGGAATCAAGGACTCGGAGGTCCGGAGGGCTTGTCCTTTTGAGGGCAAGGTCCGGAGGGCTCAACTAAAAGGAGAGGGGTGGAGCTGACTTTTGCTTTTGATTTTAAGGGGGCATACGGGAGAGGGACTTTCCCGAGGCACGAGGGGAAGGGGGAAATACTCCTACAGAGGGGGTCCCTACAGAGGCAGATACACTCATACAGAGACACGTATAGGTTCTTCTAAAGCTCCTCTTTCTTGAGGGTTCCTCTAAAACCCAGCCAGGTCTCTTTCACCGTCGTTCCTCATCAGTAGCGGGCAATGACGGAAGTAAGGAGGGTAGGTTGGGTCGGTAGCACTCTGAATGACGAGGCTCCTTTGTTGGATTCCTCCCCTCCCCGTAATATTATGGAAGGCTCTTTCTATCACCCAGGGCTTCGATCTTTAGGGTTATTCCTATTTGACCCAGGCTATCTACTCAGGCTACTAAGGCTATCTACCCCGACTATACATTTACTCAATTTCAGAATAATTGCATTTCCAGACGTTTCACGATAGTGGGTGGCACAACTTGGATTCATCCCGGTTCGGTGCGTTTGTTGTTGACCTTAGGAATCTCAAAAGATTTGGTGGTTGCTGTAGTGTAAGTCATGTCACTAGGATCACTAGACGAGGGTCCCGATAGCTCGACCCGAGCCGTAAACAATAGGGATATCCCTCGGGATCTCTTGGGGGCTCCTCTCTACAGGGATCTCTACAGGGCTGCTATATGAAATCTCTACGACTGGGCTCTACTACCCAGGCAGGAGCTTGTCTCCTACGGCCACTGGATTCACCTCCTCTTGTTGCTTGCCATCCAATTACACAAGCTCGCATGCATGACGTGTTCATTCATATATGATGTCGCCATCTCTACTCTACCTGGCCCTTAAATTCCACTTATATTATATTGGGCCTATGTTGGGCCTGCTGAAACTCTAGAAGCTCCTACTAAATATATCTCCAATAGTTCATCTATTATATCAGCATTTCTACCTGCCATGATGAACCCGCGTGCCCTTCTGTAAAGATGAAGGTATAAGATTTATAATGTAGTACACATCATATAGTATGATCTGATACTGAGCTATCACCCTATTGTTTCAGAAAACGATACACTAATAAAACCAAGGCATAATAATGGAAGCTTCATTGGGAAAGGTTTTGATCATAGGAAAAGGGGAAGGGCAACAAAACCTAAGATCTCTTCTTTCTTATCCTACGCCCTTCGCTAGCATCCGTATAGATCTAATGGCTTGTAATGCATTCTATTGGGTTATAAACCTATAGGAGCAACAAGACTATGTAATTAGAACAGACAATAAGACTAAAGAAGCTAGCCCTCTTTCAGATAGCACACCCAGAGGCCTAACATCTTCCTTCTAGTTGACAACCCAGGGAGGGAACTACTTCCTTAGCCCTAGCTTCCATAGCTTCCTAAACTCTAACATCCCAAAACAACTAGGAGAGGAACTCAAACCACTAGCTCGTACAAATAAGAAAAGCAGTGAGGAAGCCTTATTCCACTACCAGCACATTAAGGGAGAAAGTCTTATTCCTAGAGGTCAAACTCTCATCACCGAAAAACAAGAAATGAGGGATATAATATCATTCTTACCTGTCTTTCCTTCCCAAACCAGTTAGCTACTAAAGCATCTAACTACTAGGTAGGACCAACAAAAGCTGCAACCTATTCCTTACCTTAAGGCGTAGTGGTGTAAATAACCATTATGACTTTATTATTCACGACGTTGACCCTTTAAGCACGAGTACTATATGTGATTCAGTCAATAATGTAACAACTTGTTTCAGTTAATACTCAGTGGGTAGGTTATAATTTCAACCGCGTAGTCAAATCACGCCAGTGCATAATGGATTTACCGTGTATGGAATACTAGTATTTGGCGCCAATGGGGGCTTATAACTATAGCCGGGACCTATTTGCCCAACGATTTGCACCGATCGGACGACCGGCCGCGTCGGACGTGACCGCAATTAGCTTTCTAAGTTTACTAGTCCTCGTGCATTATGCACATACAACATAAGCTGCTTATAACGTTAAGAATCACATATAGTTAGGAAGTAAACTTTTGAACCGACGATTTGCNCTTAAACTTAGAAAGCTAATTAAACGTCGTCGTACTAGGATCACTACTTAAGTCTGCATATTCTAACCCTGTTAGATTATGACCCATTGATGTTGTTAAATAGCACAGTCAGCCTAATGCGCATTTACACATAGGTAGTGAGCTCATCACGACCTTTTTAGACATACTACCTGACGCCACACTAAGCCTAACTTGCCCTAGCAGCTTAAAAAGGGATTTGATATGGCGTTTATTAGCTAGGGTAATATGTCCCTGCTAATATCACTGGCCGATAAATGTGAATAATAATAGCCCGTATTTATGTATACCCTTTAACTCGGAAAATTACTCCTTACCGTGCACTCTAGTCCAGCTTTCATGGTATAGTTATAAGCGGCTAAGGAATAAACGCTCTAGCAACAGGTTATATATAGCACCATTAATTCTCGCCTGAATCAACATGATAGATACTCTGTTATTAATCTAGCAGACCTATTAATTGGTTCTACTAAGTATATCGAGTGCTTAGCCAGTTAACCAGGCTATTTGTAAATCTAGAGATTATTCTCTTTGAGGGGAATAAATGGGCCTGACTGGGTCTTACCTGAGCTCGAAGAGAGGACCTTACGTTCTGCTCAGGCTTTGAGGGGCAGGAAGATCTTATGCTCTTTGGCTGGTTGGGAACTTAATGGAGCTGTATTAATATATCTGGGAAAGGTACTAATCTCCTAATGAATTGATCGACTCGCTTTCGAGTACGGATATAGCCTATGGGAGAGGTACTATCATTCATTTCCGCTACTCATCGTGTGCTACAGAGACTATTTCAATCCTTTTGGGGGTCTAGTAGTGAGGGGGCCCTTGTCTGGAACTTCTTATCTCTCTAGTGACCGAAATTCTTTATACACGCGGCCAAGGAAGTCAGAATAAAGTGCCTGCCTGAAAAGCCTTCGTAGAACCAGAGCCTACTTAAGGATTAGTGTTTCATTATTTTCTTAGTTGTTTACATTAAGGGTCATACTAGCGGTAGATAAACTGCTGAATTAAGCTTACAAAGCTTTATGTGAACTAGTTAAGGCCTATTACTTAGGTGGCAGTATACCCAGTTTACATAGTACTAACACCTGTTTACGCAGGCTAGTGATTCATATCTATTACTTTGAACCAGAGAACAGTGTGTAAATACTTGAGCCATGTTGTAGTGTTGCGTAATCCCACGGGTTAATTACATGATACTCAGCCACTAATTATGAGCAGTGATTAAATTGCGTTTATACTTATTAAGCGGTCCTATCCTCAGAATCATACTATGAATCACTTACCTGGTGGTAATAGTGCGCTATAGGGTTGTATTAGACTGTTAGTCATGTAATTGCTGCGACCTCTGATTACTAAGCATGATATTACTATGTAAATCACAGCTTAACTAGTAGTACGAGCTGTTATATCCAGGGCATGTCTAACTAGACTGGTGTTCCGCAATGGCCAGAGTATGAGTTATATGGCGTAGTTACAATTAATAAATGGTTATACCTCGAGTGCAACATGAGCTGAGACACGTTAGAGTAAAGGACGTTTGCAAAACTAGAATAAATCCAGAAAAAGAAATGTAAATCATAGTTATCGGAGTACCATAATATTACCTAGGTCTAGAAAGTAACCAAGAAAGTTAATGGTTATGGTGTAATGAATTGGCTTTCTCGTCTATGTAATATATTAGAGTAACCTTGAATGCTTATTCTATGACTAGTTATTAAGATTCTGCCTTGTTCCAGAAAGGTGATCAGAGTAACAGGCTATAATATTAGAGTCATAGGACCATTAATAATGCCAGTATAGCTTATGACGCCTCTGTATTAAGAGACTAGCCATGAGAAATATATTCATTTCAGCCTCGTTGACTAGGGTAAAGTAGTACTTAACTTGTATTGTTATACTCAGTAATATAATTACAGTGTTAATGGTGAAGTAATTAGTCAATTACTATTTCCTGGCACATTAATTCTAATATTAGAGGCTCCTATTAACCATAAATAAGCTTACTCGGATTAAACAAGGCACAGTAAAGAGCATTACTCTTAACCAGATTAGCTTTCCGGGGAATATAAACGTGCTTCGGTATTAAAAATCAGATTACAAGCATAATAACGAGGCATATGAGTAACCCTTACGTCGTAGATATTATTACCTAACGGATAATTTGATATATGGATTAGAATCAGGCTAATGAAATAGAACATGGTTGTCATACAGCTAAGCCTGTGGTAAACTATTAATACAACCTTATTAAGGTTTAATGCCTAGCACGGCGTTTACGACTAAGCCTAACGCTTATGGATATTATTTACGAGCATAACCTGAATATACTTGTTTGCCTTCGGATACAAGCAAGCTTAATTGAAAATCAAGGATTACTACTCTTGTGGTACGCTACATTAACAGTTTATTAAGTACTTAGAGTCTTACTGAGTTTTTAATATTGAGTCAGTAGATTCACCAAGAAGCAAATTCTAGTTTGCCTATAAATAGAAGAAGATTGTAAATTAATAGACACAACAGAGAGAACTCTGAGAAAATTCTGAGGAGAGAGTGATCTTGAGAGCGGAAACTCTCTAAAAGGTGAAATATCTCTGTAAATTTCCAAGTTTGAATTTACGGCATATAGTTCTATGTAATGTCCAGACAAGTTATAAATCAAATAGTTTATGGTTGAATACATGTTTATTTAGAGACACATTCTCTCCAAGCATTACTTATGTAAATGTTGTTTACAATTACAGTTTGACTGAAAGATCAAAGAATCCATAAACATTTCACTCTGTAAAAAGTTTGTAACTAGTGAAAAATATTTGTAATTTCTTAAGTCCTTGGGCTAAGAAATATTCCTTGTAAAATTCGACTAGAAGTAAACATGTCTAGTAAGTGTGTGGAAGTAAACCCATAGAAATTAATTGTTCGAAGTAAAACCTGTTGAAGTCAAGTAAGTAGGTAAAACCCACAAGTAAGATCTTATTTAGGTAAAAAGAGTCCCTTAGAAAAGTCCGATCAAATTTAGTCTTTTTAAAAAGCTTGTGGAAATATTTTGATAGACTTGTCTAGTGGGAATTAGACAAGTTTTACCCTACAAATAAAAAGAAGAAGTTAAGTCTAAGTGAATTTTTTTTTTTGACTGAATTGTAACTTGAGCTTCTTCACATAGACTAATAAAGTCTTTCCTCCTTACAAACACTACAACAACAAACCCAAAAAACTAGACACTATAGATTGTAACAAATTGTCCCAACACAAATATACCAAAAAACCTGCATAGAGAGAGCTGCAGAAAGCTATGACCACTGTGTATAAAAAACAAACCCCAAAAACTAGACACTATAGACTGTGACAAATTGTCCCAACACAAATATACAAGAAACATGCTTAGAGAGAGCTACAGAAAGCTATGACCACTGTATGTTTCTAGCAAATCCCACTGTTCATCTTTTGGTCCCAGGGAGCTACAGATTTCCACAATTACAATGGCTGGCTGGTGCACATTGTCCTCCTCCACTTCCCTCATACCTGCATAGGTCGTGTTCCTGGAATGTTCCCCTGTCAGCAAAGCCTGATGAGCCTCTGAGGTGAGTGTTAAACTCTGCATTTTAGTGCCCTGCACACAAACCTGTTTCTAAGTCATCGAAACGGGCCTTCATTTGAGAAACCCATGAGGAAATCTGCTCCACTGCAACAATCAATTTTTTCATCTGTGAATTCAAGGTTCAAGTGGGTTTAATGGTTAAGAACATGTGTTTCCTCTTAGAAAATTACAAGTTCAAATCCAAAGAAGTAGAATATATACACCTCTATAGACTTTAACTTATTATTATTATTATTATTATTATGAGATATTGTATAACCTTTTTAACATCCCAAAAATCTAACTCCCAAATGGTTTTTACCTGCAACAGACCCAAGGCCATGTCCTTCGTGTCTATCCATACCAACCTTTTTGACATCCCACAAATCGAACTCCCAACTGGTTTTTACCTGGAACAGACCTAAGGCCATGTCCTACGTGTCTATCCATACCAACCTTTTTGACATCCACAAATCGAACTCCCAACTGGTTTTTACCTGGAACAGACATAAGGCCATCTCCTACGTGTCTATCCATACCATATTGAAAAGTAGGGGGAAGCCGAACAACACCCCCAATCAACGTTTCCAGCCAAGCGAAAAACCCTAATAGACAGCAATTCAAAATCAGAGAGTGAATCAATTATACAACACCAAAGCCTTTTTCTCCTCAACCCTCCCAGCTGCCAGCTCAACGCCGAGGAATATACCATCTGTGTCTGGATATATCCCACAGGCAATTCTGAATTACAGCCTTCCAACTTTTGTTGATTTTTTTCAGGAGGTCGATAATTCTGAATTACAACCTTCCAACTTTTGTTGATTTGTTTTGGAGGTCGATAGTTATGAATTACAGCCTTCCAACTTTTGTCCCGTTTCTGCTTCGTCTTGCTTGAGATATAATAAGAAGTTGATTTGTCTCAGGAGGTCGACATTTCTGAATTACAACCTTCCAACCTTTGTTGATTTGTTTCAGAAGGTTGACAATTCTGAATTATAGCCTTCCAACTTTTGTCTCCTTTATGCTTTCTCATCTTGATTGAGATATAAAAAAACAATAGTTGAGAAAAATAACTTTCTGAATACCAAGGGAGACAATAGTTTCCAAACCCTGAAGAAAGCATATTGTTCTGCCTAATTGATTGTCATCGATCCACTGCCTGATTCACTCGCGGCTACGCCTAAGGATGCAATCACTATTATAGAAAATCCAATAGTATAATTCATAAGAGTGAAGGGCATCACATTATAATCGAACAATCCCCATTATGTAGCAAATGGTCCTATTTGTTTTCTTCGTCCATGTTCCCTTATGATACCCTAAAAGCCCATTTGTAAAAGAGTATAATTTTTTTACTACATTTTTAATACTTTTTCATTGAACAATGTAGGAAAAGGATCATGTACACAATAAACATTTAATTCTATAAAGTTAACAAACACTGATTTCTTTGACAGTATTAATGTTTTGTATCATAATAGCAATGAACCGATATGATTCCTTGTGAGGAAAATGAAACCAACATCAAGAATTTTATGAATTTAATTGTTCACTTTTTATTTTACCTTTGAGTTTAGTCTATATGGCTTGGCATACGGTTATCTTCTTTCCTCCTAGCTCCTCTTGTATTCTCTTCATCTCAATAAAAAAAACATGGAATTAGGTCTTCATACTCCAAGAATTTCCTATCAAAAAGACTATATTCATCCCATATCGAATCTATCTTTTGTCTCTCCTCTATTCCAATATTCAACTCATTTAAGGAATCTCTATTTTCCTAGACATCCCTTGTCTCCATTATTTGTTAAAAATAAATATGGTTCAACTCCTTTGAGTCATCCCCATTTTCCTCATTTTTGTTCAATTTTGTTGCAATATAAAATTTATTCAATTTTACATTGTTATTTGTGTCATCTAACCAATTGTTGGTGTCGCAGACATATGCTAGAAAAAATCTACTTCCCATGTTTTCTAAAACGAAAAGAACGTTTAATAAAAAGTAAAACACCAATGATATCAAGAGTCTTACTAGTATACGATAAAGAGACATAAATAATTCTACACCACATTCCAAGCTTTTGTGTACCTCTTGCTTTCTTCATGATGATACCAAGTTCATGGAACTACTCTTTGTGTGTACAAAATCGTGTACCTAGTACTGTGAACGGTGACCCTTCCTAGTCCATTTCTTTGTGAAATTTTCTATATGTGTCACTAGATCAATATTTCTATTATAAAATTCTAAAACTTTGACTTATTATCTACCACTCGACCATACACAAGATATATCAACAATATGGAACAACACAAAATATATCTAGTAAGCTCAAACTTTATTATTATGCCTATGATTCTTTTAAAGGAGAGATAAAATCCTGTTCACTTGCCTCTTTGAGGAGGATACATCCTATTGAGCTAAGCTCAACATATAATATTCTATACAACTCATAAGGAGGACTCACTATTACTCTAATGGACCCTACACCCCCCACATTACAAACCTTGGGAGGGTCATAACACTCCACCCCCTTTGGGAAATCGTTGTCCTCATTGCTTGATGTGAGGTTGTAAGACCATAATCCAAGGTCCATCCCATGGGCGGATGTTGATTTCCATGATGAAGTAGTCCAAAGGTTCAAGTTCACATGTAGAAGTGTGAGCCACAAGGATGAGGTAGTCCAACAAGCTCCATTTTAAACTATATCATGTGTACGAGTTCCAATGGTCGCGGAGTAGTTGATCCAGATGGAGATCGGTGGCCACCCACCTATTCCACTGGCTCAAAACAATTGTCCAATGTGGCAGTTTCCTAGTTATTTTTCTATAGTTTTTTGGGTCCTAAACTTCCGGGGCCATTTTGAGGCCCTAAATGATGTTTTTTGGCGATTCGGGGGCCAAATGGTTGCCATCAACATGCATTTGGTTGACAAAAAGTTGTAAAGATTAGATATACCTTTCCAATGAGCTATTGAACACCCAAATTGGAGATCGTATGCAAAATTTATGACCCCGGGAAGTTGACTGTTCAACTTACCACCTTGGGGCCGCAAACTTTATGACGGTTCATCTTCTAGGGTTATGTTTTGGACTTTTGGGGTTCTCACCCTCATTATTATTATAACTAGGCCCCTTTGGCCTCATTTTGTATTCAGCTTGGCACAGATGAGCGTAGCAGCCACATCTCTTCTCAGAGATAGCTACCACCATTCTAGCAATTGTATTACAGTTTGTTCTATTTCCGCCATTTAATAGAATATGTGTTTACTGTATCTCTGTTATCTTTGCAAAATGTTTGTGATTATGATTATGTATATGTTCTTTCATTTCGTTCACACATAAATCCGGATCAGTGGTATCAGAGCAATCTGCTCTTTGATTGTTTCTCGGCGCATGTCCCTGACGAGGTCTTAGTATAGAGAGTTTGGTCTCAAACTAGTTTCACTTGATCACTCTCGCCACCCCAAATGATCTCCCATGGCAGAAGAAAAGAGAGACGATGGAGCAGGAGATCCTATCAAGTCATTGCTCGAGGAATCCCTTAAGTGACAGAGGAACGAGATGATGGATAGTTTCGACCAAATCCTTCTACGAATTTCGACAGCGGCAAGTGCATCTTCAACGAGCAGCCGGTTCGGGGATGCAAATCCCTTTAAAGTACAAGTTAACTTTGATATATTTGAAGGCAATATCGATGCAGATTCCCTAGATAATTGGTTGAATGTTCTAGAAGGGTATTTCTCTATCCACAATTTTTCCAACAGGGAAGATCACCTTTGCACTCCTTAAGGCAGTCCCCCACGTCCAAAATTGGTGGGGTACTTATTGTGAGCAAAACTCAACATATGAGTCTGGAATGTTTGAAACAAATCCCACTTGGGCCTCTTTCATAGATGTCGTCAGGGAACAGTATTACCCTGTGAGAAACTATGATGACCAGTACACAAAATGGACCATTCTGCGTCAAGAAAGGGACCAGACAGTGTCGAAGTACACCAATAACTTTCATACCCTGTGTACAAAGCTAAGTATCAAGGACTCCGAGCGGCACCTGATTCTGAAATATCATAGTGGTCTACATCGGTACATCCAAACTGAGATGGACTTCCTCGACATCTCTTCACTTGGATCCGCCTATCGATATGCTGTCAAAATCGAGGAGAAATTTTGACAGAAGAACAAGTGAGACTCTCGACCTGCGAATCCACCGTAGAAGCAAGGAAAGGGAAACCTTGGCCCGTAGAACACAGTAAAAGAAAACGACAACCAGTTCCCACCACATGCAAAGAAAGGGGATGGAAAGACAAAGAAGGACACTGGTAAGTGATGCGAATTTCATAAAAGCCCTTGGCACAACACTGATGAATGTCGCTCAAAGCAGTCATTAGTAGCCGAGATCAAATCTTCAGAATCATATCCTGATTCTGATTCTGAACCCAATTCCACAACCGCATACAATGGGAGGCATATCATTGATGCATACCCCACTGCCACTGTTGCTACCGCACAGATTCAACTAGAGGATCCTGAAGAGTCAGAGGCAGAGGAGCGCCTCTTCCACTCGTAGATGTGGGTGAAGGGAACACCCCTACATTTTGTTGTTGACAACGACAACCAAAAGAACCTGATCTCAGCATAAGTCGTCAAAAGATTGGAGCTTTCAACAACAGCACACCCTCAACCCTACAAAATCGGTTGGCTTAGCCAAGGACGAGGTATCTACATTACTCAACAATGCCTCCTACCATATGGCATCAAGCCTTTCAAAGACGAGGTATTGTGTGATGTGGCCCCACTTGAATTCTATGATGTTCTTTTAGGACAACCATATATGTGGAAGCGTCATGTTGTATATGAGTCACTGCCTCGCAGCGTCATTGTTACTTTGGGAGGAAAACTTTATCAAATACCAGAGAATATTGCACCTAACAAAGTATCGCAAGGTAGGAAGATAAGCCCCCACATCAGAAAATTATTCTTCTTCACAATTGTGTCTGAAGGAGAACATAAGATCACAAAGACCTCCACACCCTCTGCACAGGGTGTCTTTGTTCATCAGACACAAGAAGAAGATAGAGCCATTGTTTCCTCATCTATTCGAGTACCTCTACAATGCAAGGCCACGCATTCAAGGTGCTCATCTAGAAACAAATCATCCGCACAACAATTATAGGCCTCTCCGGATGCCAAAGAAAATCAGCCTCTTCACTTCAACAATGTCGCACTAGGAGATCAACTCAACACACAGTTCGAGATATGATACGGGATTTGATGCAATGGAGACCAGTGCTTTGTAAGGAGGGAGGATTGATCCAGATGGAGATCGGTGGCCACCCACCTATTCCACTGGCTCAAAACAATTGTCCATTGTGGTAGTTTCCTAGTTATTTTTCTACAGTTTTTCGGGTCCCAAAATTCTGGGGCCGTTTTGAGGCCCTAAACGATGTTTGTTAGCAATTTTGGGTAAAAATGGCTGCCATTGACATGCATTTGGTTGGATGAAAGTTGTAAATCTTAGATAGACCTTTCCAATGAGCTATCGAACGCCCAAATCAGAGATCGTATGCGAAAGTTATGACCTCGGGAAGTTGACTGTTCAACTTACCACCTTGGGGCCGCAAACTTTATGACGGTTCATCTTCTAGGGTTACGTTTTGGAATTTTGGGGTTCTCAACCTCATTATTATTATAACTAGGCCCCTTTGGCCTCATTTTGTATTCAGCTTAGCACGGATGAGCGTAGCAGCCACATCTCTTCTCAGAGATAGCTACCACCATTCTAGCAATTGCATTACAGTTTGTTCTATTTCCGCCATTTAATAGAATATGTGTTTACTGTATCTCTGTTATCTTTGCAAAATGTCTGTGATTATGATTCTGTATATGTTCTTTCATTTCGTTCACACATAAATCTAGATCAGTAGTTGAAGGGACTCACCCAAAAACTTGGGGAAAATATCCATGTGCTACAGTTGATACCCCATCAATGACACTAAAGATCCATGAATTGCCAAGTCTTATGCATTATATTCCCATGAGGGTCATAGGGATCCAAATAAGGTTAATAAGACAAATCAAACAAGTCCTCTACAGAGCAGGAACATGATGGATCTAAGAGGAAGTCTCCTATTATAAAAGAGGAAGTATTATGATCATATGAAAGAGAAGAGAGAAGATTAATAAAAAAGAATATGGAAGTTGTTGTCATCCCACAAATTACAAATATCCATACACCAATCCTCATAATCATCCTCTAAATCATACCATGCATATATGACTCGTATATATTTTTCCACGATGAAAGAAGACGTGGTACTTTTGATAGACATCTCCTCCAAGATAGCAAGAGTCTTGTCACATGTACTTGTAACACACATATTTAATTCAACATGACCCTCCTTTAATGTATTAAAGTGTGGCTCCATTGATGTTAAATTGGCATGCATAAATTTCAATTTGGCATGCCCATCTTCTAAAAGTTTTCCTACTATTATCCATTTCTCATGTTGTACGAACCCCAGCTTACCATGCTTAAATGGAGGGTGGAATCGTTGCAAGGGAGATACCATAGGAGAGAATAGATAAAACTAAGGCATATAATATGTCACATGAAATACCTAAAAGTTATCTTTCCAACGATGTTGAACTTCCTACAATATGATCACTCTGTCAAAAGTTATTACCTCTAGAAGGTTCATGACTGTCACCTGAAACTGTGAAAACTTGGCAGGTTTCAAATGATCATATATTCCAATCCCAAACTTGAATTTGATTTTTATTTTAAATAATGTATATTTATTCCTATAGGAATTCATATATGCAATTAGTTTTTTTTTGGTAAATGACTTAAATACGGATCTAAGTGTCGTGGCCTTTTTTTCTCTCTCTTCAAAATATACAAAAAAAGAGAAAAAAAATTCCAAAGTTGTGGCCCATGAAAGTAGCTAAGATACAAATTGTTATAATTAACTAAATATTTAATTTATATCATACACGAGACATCCATTAAACTCCAATTTTACAAAATTTATGTCAATGTTTCTTTTAAGGGATGAATAAACTCTCGTTCACTTTCCTCTTTGAGGGGCTACCTCCTAATGAGCTAAGATCAACATAAAATATTGTTGACACATCAGAAGGAGGAAGCCATCCTTATTTATAAATCACAACACACTCTAACTTCCTAACCACTTAGTGGACCTTATTTATTAAGGTCTCATTAAATTTATTTACTAACATAATATATCTTATTTAATAATAACAACATAGTGGAACTAGTCCACTTTACATTGAATGGTCTCCACTAATACTCTAATGGGCCCTTTGGGCCCTTCAATACAACCCTAGGGAGGGTCATAACATAAGGACACATCCTAGATTTCAAACTTGGATGGGGAAACAAGGCTATACATCATAGAAAGTTGTACCTCATCCTCGCTAGTTAAAGTGTCTTTATGATTATCTCGTCAACAAGTTAAAGTAGCTCTTAAGAAAATACCTAAAGCAGGTACTTTTTAGTCTTTCATGATTGGTTATTCTATTACTTCTAAAAAATATTCAACACTATTGGTGCCATGGTAAATAAGAGGATCCATATCTTCTAGTATAATTAATAAGATAATCTTAAAGTTGGAACAAGGCTTAGAAAATAACTCATGGATGTGGTATTTGCAATTTTATAGTACATCATTTAAATCATTGTCCAAGGATTGAATAAAAAACTAGTTAACAACCCCATATTCCATGGGATTCACATACTTATCTCACATCTTGTCTACTAGATTGTAAATATTATCAACCATGTGTCATTTGAATGCATCATCAATAAGATATTTGTATCGAGGGCCCTAATAGGGGTCAAGACGTTTCACTACTTGAGTGTGATCTACTTCAAACTACATACTTTATTTATTCAAATTGCATTAAGGGAGTTTGTAATAACTCAAACATTCGTAAAATTTTAAAATTTTTCATGTGACATAAAATGTCAAGTGTCAATGCTAATAAACCATTAACTGTTAGTGGATATTTAACAGTTCTGAAAGAAAGACGAAGATTGCTTCTTTTATTTGGTTCTGTTTAACTTAAAGGTTTATCTTAAATACTATGTTGGTTCTGTTTTAACATAGCAGTTGTAATTTTCAGAAAGTAGAAAAGAAATCCGAGTCTTAACTAATGTTAAGTGTGTTATTGTCTTCTTTTGTCAATTAGGGAAAATTCTTAGGTGTAATCAGGGCTTACTTAGCTTATAGCTAACACTGTGGAAATGATGGTTCTTTTTACAGGTTCTAACAGGTAAGCGTTTTGTTCTAGTAAATATCTAGATCAAGAAAGATACTTCACTAGCATAAAATATAATGCTAGTATTTAAAAATGTTTATTTGCAGCTTGTCTCTATAAGAGGTAACATTGACATAGTTAAAGTTGTCAAACTGCATAAATATGATAAAACAAACTGCATAAGGATGGGTTAAATGCATAACGAGTTTACTGTCAAAATGGGACCAAATCAAACTGAATGATTAAGAACATTTCTAAAGAATACTCTTGCTTCTTCTCATAAGTATTTGTGATCTAAAGTTTAAATAGGAAGAGATATGTTTCGCAAGCTTATGATTTAATTTCATATCTGTCATAAAACATTTGGGGTATGGTTTTAATCGTATTCATTTGAATCCTTTTATAAAAACATGAAAGAAATAATCTAAGTGGTTGAATCATTACTTAGTCTTTCTAGTTTATAGAGTTTTGTTTCCTTAAGAGCTTCTCTTATCAATAAGTCATCATACTCATTAAAAGTATTACAAAATTTACCCTTACCCTAGGGTTTCTATAAAATAGGTGTTTGTATGAAAGACAGATTATCTATCTTGACTTTTAAACTGCCTTTGTCAATAATCAGGCATAAGTATACAAAAGAGACTCTTATAAAAAAGTAGATAGGTTGCACTACTTAATTTCCCAACTACGCATTGTGTATAGAACTTAGTCCAAGTTTTCATTTATAATTGATTGAGTTCTTCTTCAAGCTTTAAAACTCTACTTTAGAAGTTTTATTATCTGTGTCCTTTACCTCATTCCCTAGTGTAACCTCTAGCTATAATTTACACTTTCAAATACAATTGTTATAATTTGTAATTTCCTTGAGGTATTGTTGTCACTTTATATATTATGGGAGGTCTTATAATTGCTTGGGCCATAGTTAAACAATTACTCTCCAACTCCATGATTTACATGACTTACTTCAAGGGATGAGTAGATTACCCTTCTCAATATAGTTTACTATTAAATGTATGGTCATTTATTTATATTCTATAAAACATAGTTAGAAAATAACTATCCTAACTTGTCTGATAAACAATAACCATTAAAAGAAGATACCATTTCTTTATCCTATAGTTTTTAAAACTAGGTATCGACATATCCATGAACAATTTACATTATTGGCAATCAAATTCATATTATGGATATGGTTTTGACTTTATTCGCAATGATATAATGTAGATTGGCAATAGTGTAATCGACTATTGTTTCAAAACCCACGATGGTGAAAATTATTGGTGGACACATGGAGGTGATTTAACAATTAGGTTTAGTTGACTTAAGTGACTGTCCGAACCCTATACTTCGCATTGCAAGGGTTTCTTCAACTGTGGAGCGGCCGAGTTGAGAGCTCGTGGCCGCCATGGCTCTGTGTTGACCTCCTAGTTGGAAGCACCGTCCTCCAAAACTATGTGAGATTGTGTAGGTGAAATCATACTGTGGTTTTTGAAACTTATTGATTGCTAATGAGGCATTTTTGCGTTGAGGTTTGTTTCGCCACCGATTTGAGAACTGTGAATGTTTTTCAATAAAACACAGTGGACAGAAGTTTTAAATTAAGAGTTGTTTTTGTTTCTTGTTGGAGTACTCCCTTTGCATGCATGGTGTTTGTTCCCTTCAATCGTGGTTCAGGATTTCGAAGCACTCCGTGCTCACACAGTTCCCAGGATTCTTGTTCTAAGGTGCCATCGAGCTAGGCTCCAGTGGCTTCGCTTCCATGACTTCTCCAACACAAGTTTTTACTAGGTAACGGCTCGTCAATGATTACAGATTAATAAATTCAGATTTTTCCATTACATTTTTAAGGTTATAACTTACAATGTTACAATGTGCAGGTCTCTCTCCAAGCTAGAATTTGAAGCTGGTTACAAGACTCTCCTCAATCTTTAGCAACGCATTCCTTGGTAAGCCCCAGTGATATCTGAGGGTTTTTCTCTGCACTTAACTTATGGTGGAAGGAAAAATGGAAGCTCTCAATGCTGGTTGTTGGATCGGCCATGGTTTATTGTTATGTTAAAGCTCCTTGTTTTTATAATATTTTGAAAGCCCTAGAGGCTGTTATGTGGAAATGTTTATGGCTGTTATAGCCACAACTTTATGGTTTTTAAAGATCCTTCACGGCCTGGGAAAATGTAAAAGATGTTTGGATTTTAATACTCGGCTCTAATCCGTGACTATACTATCCAACCATTGGGTGGTTTTCTTGAATATTTAAGTTGGTCTTTGCAGAAATAGAAATGACAGTATTTTTTTTTAATATTTCTTTAAACAAAAGGAGGGTTTTTACTGTTGTAAATTGTAGTTGTAATCATTTTGGTTTGTAACTTCTGTTTAGACTTGAGAAGTTGTTTTGGTCAGGCTTAAAGCCTCGATAGATATTATAAAAGGCCACAGGCCACTATACTTATTACATTTCGTCTCTGTTTAGTTTTGTTTACAATATTATTTTTAATTTATATTTACATTTAGGTATAAATGGTTTATAGCAGTTTTACTATTTACCTTCCACAGTATTATTAGGTGAATAAAATATTCTGTTTCTCTTTAAAGATTATTATTGTATAATCTAAAGCTCTATAATTATTTGGTTTTTAGTAATAATCTTAGCTCTGTAATTATTTTGTTTACAGTATTAATTATTAGAAAAACTCTGTTAGGTTTTTGTATTATGAATTATAAAGTAATAATCTATTTCTAGAGATGATTCCTATCTCTTGCAAACCCTAGATGGTTCTTTGAGGTTTGGAATATTAATACATGTGCTTACAATAACCATAGTTTAATTGCAAGCCTGAATAAATAGTTAAAATGACCTATGAAATTAAGAACCAGGTTAAACCCTAAGTAAACCTTTTACTATTCCTATATTTATTTATTTAGAATTTATTTATTGTATTTATATTAAGTGTTAATACTAGAGTTAAATTTTATAAATATTATACTTACTAGTGTTTGTTATATAAATCTATTCTTTCATGTAATTAGATTTTGTAGTGACAATACAGGTACAGCTATATTTTTGTAAATCACTTATATAAAAACTACAGAAGTAAATATTTACATCTGCATTCAGAGTTAATGAAAATCTACTTATTTAAACTAAGCATACCTGCTGTACTAGAGTACTGCCTTGTAAAAGGCGTGGAAAAATACAGTTTGGTAATTTTTTTCTATCCATCTATTAGTTAGCAAAATATCTATTTTTTAATCATAATCTGCTAATTACTAATTTTCTGAAATAAGCAAATGCTCTTTCTTCTTCATTAACCCTAATAAAATAACAATATGCTAAACTTGATAAACTCTTAATCCTTTTCTGAAACAATAGATAAAATAATAAATAAAACTAAACAAGTAGAACCTGCCAAATAGATGAGGTGACAACAGCTTAAGGAGGTTGTTCCTCCCAACCAACTCCTGCAAAAAGCTTAATATGTAATTTATCAAGACCCCTGAGCCTGTCTCCTGTTCCTCCTGGTAGAGTACTGGTTGAGAGATGTAACCTTGAGATCCTCTACCACTTTACTGGATATACAACAGTAACTCAGCCCTGCTTACATCAGTAAGAACTTCAGCTTAGAATAGCTGCACTAGTTCAATCTTTAGCACTTAACCCCTCAAACTCACTTCAACAAGTCCCCTCCATCGAATTTCTCATGTGCACTTCATTCACTCAGAATGATCATAATTCCAGAATGAGAAGCCTCAGCTGTCTTCAATGGGAAGTTTTATATCAATTCCTAGGTCTTCTGGGTCAGTTTTTACTTAATGAGCCACCTGCTCCTATTCCACTTTCTTGGGGAATCATGACCACAAATATAGGGAAGTTGCCACCTGCAACAATTAGAAGTAGTTTGAGGATGCTTCCACTTGTCAATATACTCTCAACCCAGTCTCCTCCACCAAGTGACCAGTAAACTCTCATTTAATAGCTTCCCTAAGCTGTTGTCTCATCATTTATTTATTTATTAATAAAATATTCTGCAATACATTAAATTATCCTTGACCCCACTTGGTCATTGATTACAAACTTTATCATAAAATATAATATAATGTTCCTCAATAACATTAAATTGTTTTGCAAATTGGGGCATGTGACAAAGTCCAAGTCAGTCTCTATAATGTTAAAGTAAACACCTATCTAACCCATGTTAATAAACTTCCACATTCTCTAGCCTCCCAATAGAGTAAATCTTGTATTGGTTTTCCAACTGCAACTGAATAGGTGAATACACTTGCTTGGGTTTTCACATCATCTCCTAGGGTTTAGTAAGGAAGATGACATAAAATCCTTGATCTAAGATCACATCCTTGAGTTTATAGGAAGAAATTTGGGCATCTTTCCTAAATTCTTGTCCTTCTAGTAGACCTCTTCTTCTTACCAATCCTTTTAGTGTTCTTTAAAAAGGGGAAGCATTCATCGTAACTATATCATCGTCTCCCCCTTCAATCAATAATTAGAAGGAGCTTTGAAAAATCCTACTCATATGCTAATCATCCAATACCTTAATACAAATCATCAATAGATCATATATTCTCAATTTATTCCTTCTAAATTTATTTCATGAACCCTACTTCATAGTTTCTATCTCCTCCTACACCCCTCAAGATTGGAAACTGAGCTACATTACTAGTTGTTGACTATGGAGGAAGTCATCTTTTTTTTACTAAGGGAATCAACAACTAGGGACCAGGTCTAGAATTTGAAATCTCTACTGCCTGTCAAATCAAAATTTTATGACGGTTTTGTATTTTTCATGCCCTTCAATTTAAGTTTTATATGTATTTATGACTGTCAAAAAACAATTTTGTGTGTTTTTTTTGCTTTTTAATCAAATGTTTTCACACATTTCCTACATTTAGGAGTGTAAATTTTTTACCTTAAATTTACCAATATAAAATTTTATTCTCTAAATTTTAAGTATACAATTTTCTAAAAAAAATAACCAAAACCAAATAAAAAAATTCATAATAATTAAATATTTACCAAATAATTAAAATTTACACCATAAAAACAAGTAACCATATCAATACATTTTTTATATAATAAATAAACATTGAATTAAATCATGACTAATAAACATCATTTAGATTGTATTCAAACTCTAATTTAAAAAAAAAACTGACAAGCTTGTCTTCTAAATAATTTCATTCAAAGATCAATAGAAAAAAATATTCTTTATTCAACCCTAGAGAGGGAAGTTAAAAATTTGAAAACTAATATAAATGCAATGTTTTAGATTTTAGGTTAATAAAGCTCAAAACTTTCTATAAAAAGAAAAAAACTAGAGATACACTAAAATGAACACCATAGAAAACAAAAATATTAGGATAAGTAAAGTAGGTGATAGAGTGCACCTACCGCAGAGTAGTTAAATGAAGAGGGATCATCTCATTAAAAATTGGAGTTAGTTGGATCTCAAGAAACAAGCTACTCCAATGTTGTTGCAAATGAAGTGCAATAAAGTGCATATTGATTGCCATGCCCGAGAGTCTTTTCCACCTCTGCAACATATTGCAATTACTGCCCACTAACATTACATGCCGACCTGCATTACAATCTTCAAGCTTCAAACAATCACCACTAACCCACAATCTAAATCGTAGCGAACATGACGAATAGTTATAGTATGCATGCGTATGGAATATGATAAAGTGGGACATGCCAACCAATGCCATAAGTAATAGCTGGCATAGGATACAACCCCATACCATTATTCCATCACATCAGTATTAAAATTAAAATTTATGATGAGAGATCTATATCAGTATTCCATTAAACTAGTATTAAAAAAGTATTAAAATTTATGATGGGAGATCTAAATCGGTAGACGTCAAATCTAAGGTTTCAGTCTTTTCATGCCTGTCACTGTTGATATTTCAATTTTTTTATGAACTGTCAAATACGTTCTAGCAAGCAAAAAACGTTCTACAGACCGTCAAATTCCAGGCATTCTTGGGACAGGGCTGGTACTCGCGTGACACAGGGTCCAGGGATCCAATATCGCTACCACTATAACCCTAGGTGCATCAATAGGGCCTGAACTATGGCACACATGCCAATTTTGGGGGATTTGAACACGATACCTTCCATTTACAACATTTCCACTTTACCACATTCTATGCCCCCCCACGGGCATGGAGGAAGTCATATTACATATAATCTATAGATATTATTTAATAAATTATTTCTTATTTATTGTATCAAAATTACGTACACTAGGACATGCTTTACTAATATTAAATGATGTTTGGACTCCAACATATGCCCTTGTAAAAGTACCACCTTGAGTTAAAACACTAATAATGTCCACCACAACCTCCCCAATTATCTTGGGTTCATAATTGTCTATATTTTCAATTCTTTGTTTATGAACTTCCACTTTTCAATCAAGTCCAAGAAATATTCAATAACATGCCGAAATTCTCAACAATGGCCACACCTGGGCCTCTTGGGATGTGAACGACCTTTGGAGATATGTCCAAGCTTATAACAATTATAGAAACAAATAGGTATAGTTATTCTACCATTTATTCGTCCTATATATCTCACTACCTACGCTCAAATTCCACCTCTATGCTTGGGATGATTTTATTCTATTTGAGAGGAATTATTCTAAAATCTCTTGGTTAAGGAAATGATTTCTTAGTGCTATAGGTATTCTTCCTATAAAACATAATGCATAGAAACTACTCTAGAAGAATGCTTTTGTAATATTAGGTAGAGTCATGGAGGGTGACCATACCCCCTACAAATTTCATACTATTTTCCTATGGGAAAACCTAGAAAAGGCTCTAATGGATGGGTGTGCATAACTCCACCTCTCAACAAAGGAAATTTATTAGCATGATGTTCTTTTGTCTTGTAATAGTCACACCATATTTTATCTCTTCCTAGATTCTTCTTAGCTAGTTCCTAGATCTATTATGCCAAATCTACCAAGTTTATGACTAAGGTAGTTCGAGTGTTAAAATTGATGCAACTATCGGGGTTCTAACAAGGCATCCCCCAATTGCTCTATTCTCATTATTTGTTCTAATGGTTCCATTTGGGTTTTGATACATTATTACATTAAAAAAAATAAGTCAAAGGGAGAAGGACCCCAATGGACAGTTCCTTATGTTGGGTCTCATGGATATGATAAGATAATTGAATTATCAAATCTACAAACCCCTTATCGTATCCCCAAGAATATTCCCCAACTATCATCTTGATGTCTTCTAATTCCATAGTGCTTTATTGTTTGGTTTTTGGTTTTTGGATCTCGACGATGAATTGTTTCTTGAGTTTATTTCAATTCTTTTCAACACTTGGTGGAGTGTTCTACATGAATTCTATGTACCATTAAAGGGATCAACGCCAATAGGAGGCCTAAAGCCCTACCATCTTGGAATATTGAAATATCCCTATTAAATTGTGGATTGCATCACAAATGAACCATTGTTTTTCCATATCTTCACCTCCCTTCCTAAAAACTTAAGAAACCTTAATGTGGATCCTCTTTGGACTCCCACCATATTACTAATATGAATATTGATAATTACAAACTCTCTATGATTGATATAGACTCATAAGATATGAGTTTTATTAACTACATTGCAATCTACAATTTCTCTACTCTAAATGGTTGTACTAGGATTACCATTGTTACTAATGTTTGTAAATTTTTTGACTGATTCCCCAACCTAGTTTTCAAGTTTTAGTGCACAAGTTTAATGCCCACCCAGTCAACAATTCTGTTGCATATGAATTTTCTCATAAACTATACATGACTGAAAAACATGAAATAATCATTACAAATTCATATAAACATAATTACTCAGTCACACATGAAGTTTCAAACTCAACAATTTTTGCCAATTTGGCCAGGAAAAAACCACAAGGGGAAAACTTGTTTGTGTGTGTGAGAGAGAGATTTTATTTATTCATAATGAAATTGTACATCGGTTCAATATTAAACAAAAACACAACTTATCTCAAGCAACAGAAAAATGATTCATCCCTAAAAAATTGTGCTAGAAAACCTCAAAATATGTTCAAGTCCTTCTCAAAGAATGTGTTGAAATCTCACAGTACAGACTTCCTGGAAAGACAGTCACTTCCGTGAATTGTGTGTTGTTGTATGGTATGATAATTTTGTGCTTGTACACTCAACAAAGGTTTGCCACAAAATTTGTTCTTACTCACCTTGAAATTTATGCCCTGTCTACTACAGAAACACATTGTATGGATTATACAGATTGTAATAAATGTGTAGTCAAACTCCTGGAAAATTGTGCCCAGATTCCTCCTCGAATATTGTGCACCTTTCTCGATTTTTGTGCTAGTCGCACTTTATTGTAACGACCTCATTTTTTGTTCTATAATGTCTCTAGGAAATAGTGCCAATGAATTCAGTTGTATGGTCTTGGAATTCATGCTATCTCAGCTTCTAGGAATTTGTGTCAGTCTATCTTCTCTCTCTCCCAAAACTTGACTTTCTCTCCAACTCTCTTGGAGAGTGAGTATAAATGAGGAATGAATTCTCTTTTTAATATTTTCCTTTGTCTTTTCATTTCACCTTCTATGGTAGTTGAATAGTCATTAGATAAAGGGCCCACTTGTAATCTGATGATTTCTCATCAATGGATGAGAAAATTAACTTTTCTCTCCATTAAATATTTTCTCTCTCAAATACGACTTAAATTTAAATGAAAAGTTACTTTATTACTCTAAAGTGACAATAATGAATTTTCTCAAGCAATTAATGCAAGGGTCATGTAGCATGTCCCCTTTTAGCGACTTAGGAAAAAATCACTAGGGAAACACTTCCTTGGTACAAAATTAAACAATATTACCAATGTTAGCAAACTTCCTCCTAAAACATGATGATTGCATTTGAAATTAAACTAGTGCTTGTAGAATTTTGATATGTTACTTGATTATTGTTTAGATGCACCATAGGTTTGCTTGGAACAATGCCATCTCCACTAATTATTGGTTGTATCGTGGTAGCTAGTGGGAGCTCTTCTTCCTCAAACATTTCAAATACATTAATTGGTACATCATCCAATTGCACATCTCCTTCAATCTCTTAATCCTTAGGTTCTTTTGAATTATGTTTGAATGGTACTTCATTTCAAAATGGATTGATAAATGAGTTTGTACCCCTGCATGGGTTGCAAACATAATCCAAGTTTGTCCTTCACACCCTATTGATGTAACTTCACCACTATTCCTCCTATATAGACTCGGTTCTAGCACTGACACTCTCTCTCACAACAATCTGTTGAGTAACTCTCCGCTTGTATTCAACTTTTTTAACTCCCACATCCTCACTTTATTCATTACCTTCTCATCAATCTCCTTGCACAACTTCTCAATGCATTATTTGACTACATGCATTTGGTTATCCACCACCTAGATTAATGATCTCTTCTCCATGATACTCATCCCTTCAGATTGTCATTATCGTGAGCACCATTTTGATTTACCCCATAGCATAGGGCCTTTAAGCTACCATATTGGTTGGGTTAAAAGGTAAACGTCCCTCCTCCAACAAAACATCTTAATCAAGATAGTGATATCCTTTGACAACCTAACCCACATTTATCTCTTGGCCACTCTTCATATATAGAATAGATTGATTAACACCTTTCCACAATAAACTTGATGATGTTAAACATTCTCACCCAAAAATCTATTGCGCAAGGGATTAGGTTATTAAGTTTATGTAGTGCAGACAAGTTTTAAATATTCCATTCCGTTATTTTTTTACTCAAGGCATAACATGATGCCTCCTCATGCAAAATCATTAAGAACTCAACCCATAATATCTTATATGTTATCCTTCATAACATCTCCATATAAAACTCTTTCTTATAATGATTGATCTCACATCTTTGTAATTCGTCTTCTTGTTTGATAAACTTCTTGATCAAAGGTTCAAACCCATCTTACAGTCGTGACTTCAAAAATATTCATCTCATCTCATGGGTACCCCCACAACACACTATCTTAGAGTTCCCATACAATATAAAAACAACAAAAGATAAGACATAATCACAACCACTATCTTGAACACAGAGCCAACCATCTATCAACTATCGAAAACCAACTAGAATTAGCACTTTATTTTATCCCTTATAGAATATTTATCAAATTTCATGACGTATGCATATTTGAAAAGATAAACAACTAGCTAACAAATTTATTTTGATATGAAAAACTTTTGGGGAGGAGGGTTTCAAGGAGTAGGGTTTGAGGAGGGTTTTCACATGATGACACACACAAAGACACCCGTTGTTAAATTTGGATGATGATATTTTGGAATGGGTGGCTTTGGAAATGGAGAAGACCTTGACAGGTGGAATTTTCTACATGGAATTTTAGGAAGAAATATTGAGAAAAACGTGCTTTCAAAACCTACAAGGGGTCCAAGGAGTCGATCTACATGACTATTCAAAATAATATTTAGATGGATAGGGTAGCTTGTTGTGGAAATTGAACCCAAGAGGTAGATCAATTACACTCACAAAATTGCTAATCAAATATGCAAAATTCACACAAAAGGAGACTGAAATTGGAGCATAACTTAATCTTGTATTGAATAAGTGTACCTTAGCCAACCATATGAAGTAATATGCTGCTCACATATATAATTACGTGAGGTATTTTAAAACACTAGATTTCTATTTGAATTGTTCAAAAAGCAGGCTTACTAAAACGAGTCAAATCCCTCATAGGTGCAAAAAGGACTTTCCAAATCCATGAAGATCCTAATGAATTAGCTAAAGAAAGTGGGCAAGATAATAAGTGGTGGAAAGACAACTCATTCATGATTTTGTATGGAGAATATTACACCCAAATCCTGTCTCGAACATGTGATAAGATCCCTAACACCTCCGTTTTCCCTCAATCCCAAACTTGAAGTGAAAACAGTGCTTTAGATATTGATTCTAGCATACAAAACTTCAGCACCTCTCTTGCTCCTAAGGAGATAAGAGGTAACTTATGCAGCACCGCCCAAGTTATGTGGAAACTAGGCGGTGCCACTGCCTTTAACCTTCATTTTTAGCGCAGTTGTCACCCATCACCGCTCTATCATAGGGAGTATAAGCGGTGCCCTTGGTAAAAAATGAAAAAAATGAGGTTTCACGAAGATTCTAGAACAAAAGCCTCGTGCCTAGCCTTATCCCTACTCACCTGGGTTAGTTAAGCTCGAGATCCCTCTTTTGAGGATCTCATGGCCACCTCACCCACCAATTTCTCAACCATTCCTATTCCTTTGAGCCCTATAAATACAGGCTTATACTCAATGGTTGAGGAGAGAAGAAAGAAGTAAAATTATGCTGCTGAATTAACATCCTGGCCTAATCCATTAGAGAGCATAGAGGATCAAGTTGGAGCTATCGGGGATGAGGTTTTAGTCTTGTGAAGGAGTGGATCAACACTAAAGGCAAAACGGTTGTAATCTCTTTCATTCATCTTTTAATGCAAAGTTGATTTCCTTCCCATATATCTGTCGTGTTAATCTCACATATATATTATTGGATTCCTTAGTCACTAATATGGATTTATAGATAGTTTTTTGGTATCTTTGATGTTGCTGTATGTTTGATGTGTTTTTGCAGATCTACAAGTCTTTCATCAGAGGTTTTATTCCATGCATCTATAACTTTCAAGGAAAGTCTTCAACCTAGTTGTTACTCATTTGTTCTGGATCTAAACCATTCAGACTAGAGGAACAACTTTTGTCCGTAGAAGGTGCTATATTCCTGATAACAAATTTGGCGACTCTACTAGGGAGGCCTGTCCCAGACCTTGATTTTTTCAAATTTTGCAAAGGATTTGTAATTTTTGGATTTTTGTGTGTTCAGTTAGTTATGTCCAAACTTGTTTGAACTTTCCTGAGTGATTGAAATCTGAATTTTTTATGTGGAAATTGCTTGTTTGTCAAAATAAAAAAAGCTAGGTTAGATTCATCATTCATTACTACTTGTAAGTTTGTTTTTTTTGAAGGGAGTTTTTGGAAGCTTTAGGTGAGATTAGATATCTACCTGTTATTGATTAGCACTGAAAAGAGAGACTCCCTTAGATCAATTTGCTTGTTTCTATTTTTCATCAAGTGTGAGAAAGACTTATTTTCACTCTGAAAAAAGAAAATTTGTTGAGACTAGGTTATTGTTTTTATTGAGCTTGAGTCACTGGGTCTTTGATTAGCCTCACAAACTTTCAGGATTCCTTTGTTCTTTTGTCTCTTTTGCATCATTATCTCATCAAAAGAAAAATATCAATAGTTTAAGTCAGATCTTTCCATGTTTTAGAAAATTTGAAAAATAGCTTGCATATGCATATTTGGGTGTTGTTTGTCTTTCTTCTTTGTTAAAAATAGATCTTACCCTATCTGTTTGCTTTCAAAAGAGTTGATTTGAAGAAGTGTTGTTTGCTTGTATGCTCAGAAAAAGAATTTTAAATATAGTTGTTTGGGGAATTTTTGGTTTCAAAGCAAAATTGAAAAGAAAAAACTCTCTCTCCTTCCCGTAATTAGGCATACTAAATGGTAAAGTGAATGAATTTGCATTTCATATTTGCATGGTTTTACTTTTCTGTCAAAACCTCATGCATTCACCTAACCATCCACTTTAAAATTAACAGTAGTTATAGGCTTAAAATTTGTATAGAAATTTGAGTGCTAGGTTAGAGACGTGTTCAGGCATCATTAAATGTAAGAGATGTAGTTATTTGTCTGCACTACATCCCGGGACTCACGCGGTTCTTCCTCGTACCGTCGGTATATCAAACGTCCTTTCATGACCCTTGAGGTATATAGAAAGGTACTTCACGTACTCGATTATATATCGGAAGGTCCCTTGTGAACGGTTATGCGCCATTAGACAACACTACTACCAATTTGAGTTCCCACGTACCTTGAGTATATTGGGAGACCCCACTAGGATACCTTATCTATATGAGAAAAACCCTTTGGTCATCTTCTGTGGATCAATAAACTGAAAACAACATTCAGGGAGATTACTACGCACGTACCCTTGTGGTATATCGTGAGTTGCACCCACTTGACAATCCTAGTGAGAGACTGACTATTTGAGCTCATCCAGTCATTTGAATTTGCTTGTTGGCCTATAGCTTGAGTAGGAGAAAGTTTTTTTTGGTGTGTTTTTTCTTAGCTATGAAACCCTAGGTTATATTAGTGACTGTGCAATCTGGCTGAGTTTCATTTGAGACGGTCCAGAAGAACACAGGGCTTACCACCCGACTTTCCTCCCGTTACAGGAGAAGGTCCAATGGAAGCTACTGACCAAGGAGCTACAACTACTTCCCATGTGGAAGAGAACCTAGTTGTATAAAGCGAAGACCAATTCGCTTCTTACGTTACTCCCTTGGTCCAACAACCTCTTGTGGGTGACACTTCCTTCCATGGTCCTGTGGAAGGTCGTGTTGATAGTCCTGTTCGTCCAGTTTATGGTCCTGATGCTCCATTTTGGGGAACTTCTATGGGACAAGCCATTGCTTTATTTGGAGTACATAGGCCCTCTCCTGAACATTCTTCACCAAGTGAAGAGGAATATTGGACAATCAATCAGCTATTCAGCGTGCACAAGATTTTCAAGAGAGAATGCAAAGATTAGATATTATCCTAGCAACCCATGTCCCTCATAAAGAACCTATTTAGTCTCTTCTTCCCCGTAACACAGATCCTTGGCCAGTCAGATATCGTTCACTAGCTGATGTTATGAAACCTATTGATCCTATTGAGACTTCACACCACCCAGGTCAAACTTCCGACCATATGGTTGCAAATATTAGGTCTATTTCTAGTCCTCCTAGGTCTTCTAGGGATAGGGGGAAACCTTCAACTCTAGTGGTATCGGTACCTTATAATGCCGGGGGGAACCCCCAGAATGATCTATGTTACCTTCTAATGGATTTGTTACTCATAATAAATAGACCTCTAATGTAGGCACATCCACAGTTTACGTTCCTCCCATGAATATAGTTAACCCTCCATTGAGCTCAGGTCAACCCTTAGGGGCAAAACCTGTATTTAATCAAGCTTCCGGGGGATACAGTTACCCAACAAATCAAGTACCTATAGGAAATATGAATTACCAACCTACCCCTACAGGCATGTCATACACTGGAATTCCATATCCGGGAAACAATTTTACTTCATGGGGGCAACCCAACTGGTCCTATATGCCAGCATTGGGAGGAATACCTATTCATATGGCTGGAGGTACCGGAGGTCCACCTTATGGAGGTCCTCCCCCTGCGGGTCCTGGTGGTCCTAGAGGTCATAGAGGGCCACCTTATGGAGGTCTCCCCCCCAGGGGGGTCTGGGAGTCCTCCTTCGGGTGGTCCAGGAGGTCATGGTGGTCCTCCTCCAAGTGGTCCTGGTGGTCCTCCTCTCGATGGTCCTGGTGTTCCTGGTGGTCCCAGCGGTCCTCCTCCTAATCCTCCTATTGGCCCTGGTGGTTCTGGCAGCCCTAACCTTGGAGGTCCATCTTCCAGAGGTTCATCATCTCATCAGCCTTTTCAGCAACCTGTGTATCAATCCACTTACGGTCCTGCTGGTGGTTACATGGCTTATCAATATTGCCAGTATGTTGAACCAAATTGTCAGTTACCTTTCCTAGAAAATTTGGACTTTTTCCGATTTGTCCAAGTTGATCAATGACCCCATCTAACACAATCCTTCATGGCCCCCCATTCGAGTTAAGTTACCATAGGATATTCCGAAATTTGATGGGAAGCAAGGAGATGATCCCAAAAATCACGCTATGACTTTCTATCTATGGTGTTCGTCAAACTCCTTGATGGATGACTCTATTTGATTGAGGATCTTCCAGCGCACTTTGAACGGTACGGCCGCGAATTGGTACATCAAACTTCCACAACATTTGTTTGTGGATTTTAGTGCTTTGGCAACTGTCTTCCTCACACACTTTCACCTACATATTCGCTACGAAAGGGATACAGACATTTTAACCTCTCTACATCAAAATACCTTCACACACATTTCAGATCATATTCATGAGTGGAGAAGGCGAAGAAGGCTCATTAAAGCTCCTATCTGGAACCAACTCTTAGCTGATTGGTTTACGAAGTCTTTGTTACCACCCATTGCACAAGATGTGGCTATGGGGGGTGTTGTTACTGAAGATTAGGCCATTAGTCATGCTCAGTATCTAGACTTGGTGTATTCCCAGTATGGAACTTTGTATGACATTATTCCTCAAGCTCCTTGTCCCAGCATGGACCCAACTAAGCCACCTGTAGAAACTCTTGTTGATGGAGTTATCAATTCAATCCAGCCTCTGTTAGTAGTAAAAGCTATCAAACAACCAAGTCCTTCCACTACTGCTCCTTCCAATCCTACAGTTTCTGCCGAGGTGAATTCTATTCAAAGTATGCAATCATCTGGTAGTAAGAAGAAGGGAAAAGGTAAAAACAAGAAACCCAGAAACCAGTAGGAAAATCCCAAACCTACGGCCCCAGAGAATGACAATAAAATAAAAAGGAAAGCTAAATATCCCTGCCTATTGTGTGGTGGTGATCATTTCACAAAGGAGTGTTCCCGACGTGATTAAATTAAAAAGTTTTTAAAGAGTAACCCTGCACCGGCAGTCCTTACTAATTATTTTCCTTCTCAGTAACAACTGGTAGACCACATGTCTAACAAGGGAAATTCTAGTTCTACAGAGGAAATTAGAATGATGTCGTCGAAAACTATTAATATAGCAACTCAAAGTCAGTCATACAACAAACCTGAGGAGAAGATAATTGAAAAACCTTCTCCAAATAAAGTTCCTTCTATTGGTTCTCCCACAGCCTCGTCTAATGGTCCCCTAACAATCGAGAAACCCAATCTTGACATGATTTTGTGTCCGCCCAAGAGTACTCTTAGGAAGGTTTTTTTTAACGCTGATGCCCGATCTACATAGTTCTATAATGTTGTAGAAGACCTAGCTCAGGCACCATGTGCAATGTCTACCTTATAAGTACTCCAAATTTGTCCCACACAACGCAAAAACTTATTGACCGGCTTAGGATCCATGCACCCGGGTGACACGAATCTGATTCATTTCAATTCGGAGAACCAAAAACCTAGATTACCTCACCAATTGGATTTTCAGATCGGAATGAGAGTAGTTGGGGAAAAGGTCTTTAGAACTATTCTAGATGAAGGTACTTCAACCTCAGTTTTGTCCCTGTCCTGTTGGAAAGCCATTGGCTCTCTCGAGCTTGTAAAATCATTGACAAACCTAAAAGCCTTTGATGGAAGAGGTTTCCAACCCCATGGTCTTATGCCAACCCTTTCAGTTGAGCTGGGGGGTAAATTTGTTTCCATTCAGGTGGAAGTAGTGGATGCCCCCTTAGACTACAATCTTCTCTTAGGAAGAAACTGGTTTTACGCTATGACCATTGTCGCTTCAATGGTGTTTAGAACCCTCCACTTCCCCCATTTGGGAAGAATTGTGACGATTGATCAACTTGATTTCTGTACGGTGGATGTTACTACCCCTACAAAAAATAACGTCCATTTGTTAGGTTAGTCCCCTCCTCCTTACCAGTCGATTAGGGTAGGGATGTTGAAGGACTCCGCCCTTATGGGTATGTTTACATCAGTCCCTTCTAGCACAGAAATGGCATCCGTTAATATGATCTCTTCGTTTAGCTATGACCCTAAGGGTAAGCAAGTTGTTGAGACATCCTCCCTGAGCCCGCATGAAGCAGTTTATGATGCTATCCTATCTGTTTCCGATGTCCATACAAATGAGCTTCATCTTGTGGCTTCAGATCCTTACCACCTACCCTATTGGTTAGAACCTTCGCTTCCTATTCTAGATTATCTCTCCTAGACTTTTCCATCAGACGAGTCTATTGTAGATATTATGAATACGAATGAATCAGTATGGGAGGATCACCATCACAGAGCCTTGTTCATCCCCAATACTAGTTCAGAAGCTACTGATTTTGTATGTCTCTTGGTTACTGATATTGTCGATGTTCCACATACACCTGTCTTGTTGCAAGATTTTGAGTCTGAAGGCAATTTATGCAACATTACCAAAATGACTCCAAGCAACATATCGGTCAAGCCTGGAACTATTTAACATGTTCACATTGGGAAAAACTGTTCAATAGACGAAACTTAAGAGTATAGAGCACTTTTTAAATAATTTCGAGATATTTTTGCCTGGTCTTATGAAGAAATTCCTGGGATAGATCCATCTATTGTGGTCCATGAGATAAACTACAACCAGGCTGGTTAGGAAGAAATTGAGACAAGTCCATCCGCAGAAGGCTGCGGCTATCAAAGCTGAAGTCGAGAAACTTCTGAAGGAAGGATTTATCTATCTTGTACCCCTGACTGAATGGGTATCGAATATCGTTCCTGTGAACAAAAAACAAGGAACTACTCGAGTATGCATCGATTTCTGAAACTTGAATAAAGATTGTCCTAAGGATAACTTTCCGACTCCACACATCGATCAAATTATTGATAACTGTGCTGGGAGAGTCATATTTTCATTTATGGATGGATTTTCTGGCTACAGTCAGATTGAGATATTTCCCGTCGATCAGCATAAGACAACATTTATATTCCCATGGGGAACCTTTGCCTATAGGAAGTTACCCTTTGGTCTTAAGAACGTTGGGGCCACATTCCAGCGCGCTATGTCCTATGCGTTTCACGACATTAAGAACATCATGGAGCCGTACCTTGATGATGTTTCTGCGCATTCACAGCAACTGGAAGACCATCCTCAACATATTAGAAACATTTTCATAAGATGTCACCATTACAAAATACAACTGAACCCACACAAATGTGTTTTTTGCGTTGAGACGAGACCTCTATTAGGCTTCGTGGTTTCCAAGGATGGTATTTGGATTGATCCATTAAAGATTGCTGCAATACTCACTCTACCTGCCCCAATCAACCTACTTGAACTCCAAAGTTTGCAAGGGAAGGAAAACTTTCTTCGTCGCTTTTTTTGTAACTTTGCTGAGAAAATGCATGGTTATATGCGTCTCCTTAAGAAGGATACTCCATTCTTCTGGGATGACCAAGCCCAGTGAACCTTCAGTAATCTTACGCACGCTTTGACTCATTCACCCGTGATACACCCCCGGATTACTCGAATGATTCTCGCTTGTATGTTGTTGCCTCTACTACTACTATCGGAATGGTTTTAGCCCAAGAGGACCAGAATGGACTAGAACACGTCATTTATTACGCTAGTAAGAATCTTCTCGATTATAAAACTCGATACTCACGTGTGGAGAAGCTAGCATTGGCTACGGTCATTGCTGTCCAAAAGTTTCATCACTACATCGTACTTCGCACCACTATCATACTCGCAGACCAAAACCCCATGTACTACATCCTGACTCATCAAGTGCTAGGGGAAAAATAATCCCGATGGATTGTCATCCTACAGGAGTTTGACCTTGAGTTTGCTAAAGCTACTTCAAAGAAATCATTAGTCTTTGCAGAGCTGATGTGTGACCTTCCTTGTGCTTTAACGGATTTTGAGCCCAATGATTCATTCCCGGGTGAATTTCTGTTCCTAATAAGCACAACTGATCCCTGGTATGGAGATTTAATTATTTATCTCCAGACACAACATTTTCATCCTAACATCTCTCGTGATGATCGTCGCTACATTCGTCAACACGCAAAGTACTATCTTATCCTGAATGATACATTGTATAGGCGTGGTATAGATACCATTCTCCAACGATGCCTCACCCATGAAGAGGCTGAACAGGTTCTTAATGACTTCCACTCTGGAGCATGTGGCGGTCATCTTTCTTGGATGGCTACAGCTGAGAAAATCCTTCGTGCTAGCTATTTATGGCCTTCTATCTTTAAATATTGTCACGAGGCTGTTAAGAAATTCCCACCCTGTCAACACTTTTATCCAAAAAAGCGCACCCACCCTGCTCCGTTACACCCCATCATTGTCGTTGGCCCTTTCGCCAAATGGGGGATAGATTTCATGCATTGTAAGCCTACCTCAGCCAAGGGGCATGGTTACATCATTGTAACTGTGGATTATTTCACTAAGTGGGCTGAGGCTATGGAACATATGCAGAGGATGATAATACTTCTACCCTCTTCCTTTTTAACCATGTAATAGCTAGGTTTGGATTTCCTTAGTCTATTGTCACTGATCACGGATCACATTTCCAGAATCAGATGATGGCAGAGTTAAGTGCTAAACTGGGTTTTCGCCATGAAAACTCAACTCCCTATTATCCTCAAGCTAATGGTCAATTTGAGGCCATTAACAAAGTTTTAAAAACTATGTTGCGTCAGATAGTTGGAGATCACAAATCCAACTAGCACCAGACTCTCTTCTCCGCTCTTTGGGCTTATAGAACTTCAGTGAAAACAACAACTAGTTTTACACCCTTTCAGCTAGTATACAGACTAGAAGTTGTCCTACCTATTCAATGTTAGATTCCGTCTTTAAAACTTTTTGTTGAACTTCTCCCTAATACTTCTACCGAGGAAGAAAGGTTTTTATACTTGACCAATCTTGACGAAACTAGAGGAGATGATGCCTTAGTCAATGAGGCACATAAGAAATGCATCAAGGCACAGTATGATAAATCTGTCGAGCCTCATGTGTTTAACGAAGGTGACCTAGTCCTAACTTATGATCAAAGACATGATAAGTTAGGAAATGGGAAGTTTGAATCAATGTGGTACGGTCCTTTTATCCTTTCCAAGGTTTTAGAAAAATGAGCTTATGAGCTCGTGGATTATGACTGAGCCCCCTTCGGGCACCCTCGCAATGGGTTGTACCTGAAGAGGTACTATGCCTAGATCATTCATGTATGGTACCTTATATATATGTACATTGTTTGACTTTTCAGTGTGTTTTAGTATTTTCAATATGGTTTTGAGTTTAGTGTCTAGATTGTTTATACCATGTTTTAGTTCTGCAGATCATATGAATTTTTATGGCTTCACTGATGGTGCTTGCTGCCATACCTTGAACCTTGCTTCAGTTGTTTGAGTTCTGTATTCCCCTGCACATGATTTAGTCAGTTTGGGAGTGGTTTGTATTGGTTATGCTACCAACAATATTGTCGAGTATGAAACAGTCATAGGTCTTCTAATTGAGGATGCATCCCGAGACATTCATGATTTGGTAGTTTTCATGGAATCACATTTAGTGGTTTGTCATTTGACCCAGGTCTATACCATCAGAAATCCTATACTGCTCCGTCTCTATCAAAGGGTACGTCTATTGGAAAGGTCATTTGAGGTTATTACTTATAGGCATATCCCTAGGGAAGATAATGCAGTTGTTGATTCATTGGAAAATAAAACATGATTCATCATATTGTAAATAAACAATAAAAACACATAAAACTCATGTAAATACATTTACCATTTGAAGCATATAAACATTGGAAGTAAAAGTCTGTATATATATATATATATAAAGTGTGTTACAAAAATAGGTCACGAGACCTCATCTGAATCACTCTGGATTTCAGGCAGCACAAAATCATACAAAATCCTGAAGCTATATCATCTTTCAATAATACATCATGTAGAACTATCTAGTGTTGCTCATGATAGCATATGACATCTTGTACTACTCTACGTAGCAAATGGCTAAAACTGCCTGGAACTCCTGCTGTGTGCCTCTAATATCGGATCGAGAGATCGTCGATGGATGCATGGGGTATATCCAAAGTCAACCTCTCCATGTTCTCCTCTATCTCTCCCATCGAGTCGTTGCCTCGTTGAAGAAACCAAGCTCCTGCTCATCTGTCCAGTGGGGAAGATCCCTAAGGTCGTGCCACTCCAACATCTGCATGAAAATATTTTGGTCTTGTTACTATACACAAAAAATAAAAACATTAAAAATACAAAAACACAAGTTTCCATCTTAAGGTTTTGTTTCTTACCCATGTCTCCCCACTCTTCGTCAGGTGGAAGTAGTAGGTCAGGGTCACCCCTAAAATCGGTACTTGCATACGCATAATCCTCTATCATGAGGATCTGATTGTTCAACTAGCAGAAAAATGGAGCCCCAAACTTCACTTTCCCTCTGCTTGCTCCTGTGTGGGACATGATCCTGACCCACCTTAGCATATGAGGGTCTCTCTCCCTAAACTCAGTAAATACCACTTGGGGCCTTAGATGATGGACCCACTCAAAGAAGAGACAGGCTAAGATGGAACCATAGCCAAACTGTTTCAGCTCTCCATTCTGACACTTGGTCAGCTGGTCCTTGAAGACCGGTAGTAATGCCTCTACCCAGTTAAAGACAATAGGCGCCATAGCTTCTATAGCATATAGCATGTGTGCCATAGAATCTTGATGAGGCCCTTGGCTCCCAGCCAACCTCTGCATGGTGAAAAGAAGAGTGCGGAGAGGATCATCCATCACTGCCTTAATGGGAATTTTATTCCCCGAAGTTCTAGTACTAGGAATGCAGTAACGGTCGATCAACTCCTGGGTGGTCACATCCCCTCCACGGGAACCAGTCAGTGAAATCAGAGCACCCCATCTATATCATCCGGTCAAGAAGTAGATATCCTCTACCTCAACAATCAAATCATGGGCTCCTACCTCAAAGTATTGTTGCTCTGGGTTCCACATATGGAGGATATACTCCAGTAATCACTCATGAGACACCATGCTAGGTGTTTGGAAGAATTTTAAGAGACCACAATTCCTCAATGCGGCTATGCACCCCGCAATTCTCTTGACAAAGGCATCATCCTCATTATGTTGTCGTTCTTTCCATATAACCATTTTTTTATCGCTGGAAACCTGCCAAAAACAATTAATGGACTAATTAGAAACACAATCAATCATTAAAATCAATTAAAAACTTGTGATTTTTCTTATCCATTCTTTTTTCCCCACACACAGTCGGCACCGCCTGAGCTCCGTTTGCATAGAGTGGTGGCACCAGCTGAGTGTAGTGTAGGATGCGCGGTTCTCATAGTGCACCGCCTGTCCCATAAGGGGCAGGAGCGGTGCCCGCATTTGATATTTAGGGCTTGCCTAAAACAACCCAAAATCCCCACAAAATAAAAAAATGGATGCTTTAAAAAGAAAGGCTAAGGTTTTGTCATTTACCTGGCTTTGATAGTGCTCGAATTGGACGGTAGAATCTCCCAGAATCACTAGCTGAATATTTGGCTCAAATTTGCTCCAAAATGCTCTCATCAATTGGTAAATAGTAAAATGGTTTGATTTTTAGTATTTAAAATGACTTTTCTACCTATTTTTAGGGTATTTTAATGCTATGTTGATATTTTAAAATCATTATTATTATAAAATCCATCTGCATAGTTCATTTAAGTCATTTTTTGAGAGATTAATATCATTTTTTGAGTCTTGCAGGGGTAGAAATGGAAACAATAAAATATATGGAGAGTTTGTTTTTGACTTTTTTCGTACTTCCATAAAACGGAAAAATTCCTCGAGCTTTTGTTTTGACACTTTGGTCACTCTCTTAGAACTTAGTATCAAAGTTCTGAGTCTTTTTCTGATTCATTTTAGGCTCGTAAAAAATTCTCATCGTAAAAAGAGACCTAATGGAGTCTCCTTTATGCTCTTTTCGGACTCCCTAAATAAGAAAAGATTGTCGAGTACTTGTATTCTTCATACTCGTAAAAGTATTTGAAGAGTCGCCTATCCGACAGTAGGTTATCTCTTTTTAGGTTCGGATAGACTATTTATGAAAAAGGAACACTCCAGCCAATCATGACTGGAAGAGTTCTCTCGGCTATTATTTTATACTTTTTTGGGCCCTAGAGACTAAATCATACGAAAAAGGACCCTTTCGAGTTTTCTTTCGTCTTCGTCCAGACTCTCTAAATATGAATGATACTGAGTTTGCTTTCATTGGACTCATTAAACTAAACACTGAGAGACCCTTTTTTGGGAACGAACCCCTCCTTTCTTAGGTTCATGAAATATATGGGAATGGACTTGTCTTCGGATGAGCTAAAACGAGTGTTTGTTACCCTCTTTGAACTCGTAAAAATGAAAAGAGGCACTCATCAATCATGATGGGGAAATTAAGGGAAGGGAATCATTTTGCAAATCGAATGGCAGTAGTTTGTCACCTTTGAACATGGCACTTATCTGCATATCATTCAGTCAATTGGGTATTCAGCTGGATTACAAGTTGATCCACTTTCATAAGTCATGTCACTCTTTTGAGTCTTTCAAAAGAATGCATTGTCCACTGTCATATTGTGTGTCTTTCTGGTCTAGTCATGCTGCCAAGTCTTTTGTCATGCCGCCCATTGTTCAAAGGAAGAAAGAAGTTTACCTTTGCATTTAACACAACCTTTGTGTCAGTACCTTTGAGTCAGTCCTATGGTTACATTATATACAACATTCCAAAACTTTGTTCCAAGTTTTGTGTCATCGATGTGGGATTCATCATGGCCCTCCTTCGACGAGACTATCCCTGCCAACATCAGCTCATTATCCAGGAAATAGTCTTAGAAACAAATTTAGTACCTTGAGATCTGTATGCCTCAATGACAGATTCTCTCACTCTCGACAAAGGTTCACATCATTGACCTTTTATCGAAATATTCTGCTGGGTGTTCGACATCAAAACATATATTTAGACTTAGTATATTGTACTAGGATACCTTGGGAATCATTGAAATCAATGGTGATCTCCCTTGCACTTGTTAACGGTTCACATCATTGGCCTGTAATCAAGTGGTTTCTACCATGTTCGACTTTAGAACATTGTAATCACATTGTTAGAATCGTACTTTGTGGAAGACGAGATGAAGACCCTGGGTATTCGTTGAAGCACTCATAGCTTTCTCCCCAGGTTGTGATGGAGTATATTTTATGAAGTACCAGCATGGATCCACATTTGTATGGTCGTGGCTATGCTCAAATTTGTGTCTGTGTGTCATAGATCTACATTGTACATCTGGTAGTTGTGTCCAAGTTTGAGTCCTCTAACACATGGATCCACATTGTATTCTAGTAGCCATGGTTTTTTATTCCTCTCATGGATCTTCCTTGTATTGGTCTGCAACCATGATGAGGTTATATTTATTCATGAGTCAAAGTATTGATGTGTTGCAGATGCCTACTCGATGACACTATCCGATTAAACTGGTTGTTACCTTGAAAGTGATAACTTTCCCTATCAAAGCTCTCGCCTATCGTATCCCTTTAGACTCATGCTTTGGGGGGCATTCTGTTACACCCAAATCCTATCACCAACATGTGATAAGATCCCTAACACCTCTATTTTCCCTTAATCCCAAACTTGAAGTGAAAACAGTGCTCTAGATATTGATTCTAGCATACAAAACTTCAGCAACGCTCTTCCTCCTAAGCAGATAAGCAGTACCTTATGCAGCACCACCCATGTTATGTTGAAACCAGGTAGTGCCACCACCTTTAACCTTTTTCTTTGGCACGGCTCTCACCCATCACCGCTCTGTCATAAGGGAGTATAAGCGGTGCCTTTGTTAAAAAGTGAAAAAAGGAGGTTTCACGAAGCTTCTAGAACAAAAGCCTCATGTATAGCCTTATCCCTACTCACCTGGGTTAGTTAAGCTTGATATCGAGTCTTATGAGGATCTCATGGCCACCTCACCCACCAATTTCTCAACCATTCCTATCCCTTTGAGCCCTATAAATACAGGCTCATACTCCATGGTTGAGGAGAGAAGAAAGAAGTAAAGTTATGCTGTTGAATTAACATCCTGGCCTAATCCATTAGAGAGCATAGAGGATCAAGTTGGAGCTATCAAGGATGAGGTTCTAGTCTTGTGAAGGAGTGCATCGACACTAAGGCAAAATGGTTGTAAGCTCTTTCATTCATCTTTTAATGCAAAGTTGATTTCCTTCCCATATATCTGTCGTGTTAATCTCACATATATATTAATGGATTCCTTAGTCACTAATGTGGATTTATAGATAGTTTTCTGGTATCTTTGATGTTGATGTATGTTCGATGTGTTTTTGCAAGTCTACAGGTATTTCATTAGAGGTTTTATTCCAGGCATGTATAACTTTCAGGGAAAGTCTTCAACCTAGTTATTACTCATTTGTTCTGGATCTGAACCATTCATACCAGAGGAATAGATTCTATCCACAAAAGGTGCTATATTGCTGATAACAGAGAAAATGAAGGAGGATGATGTGGTCAAAAAACAAGGCAAGTTCCCCTAGACTAGCTTTTCCTTTATGCCTTAAAACTGTTGTAAAGCAAAGAAGCTTTCAGAAAAAGCAGATACGTGCTTTAAGGAACCAGGAATAAAGCAGACATGCTAAATATGTTTCCAGGATGATTCCAAAGTGCTCCATTACCTAGTTTAGAAAGTATTGACTTCTAGGAACATGTAGAAGTCAACTAGCATAGAGAGGAAATATAGGAATCTAGGAATAGGACAAAAATGATTTAATTAATGTCAAATATGGGTAACTATGGGTTGATTATTCTAACACCCGCCCTTAAGCCTGAATTTATGAGTAAATATCATAAAATTATAGGGCCTAGCAATAAGGCTTAGTCACCCTTTTGCATATTGCATGTCCATACAACCAAGGAAAGAGGCAAAAACCCAGTGGGAAAATCCTCCCTTAAACATGGATAGGAAACAAAATTTTGGAAATCTTGTGATCAATCATTCTTCACCACATGATCAGCAATCCCCAGCATTGATTTGAGATTACTAAAGGTCTTCTCACATAATACTTTGGTGAAGATGTCTGCTACTTGTTCTGAAGATGCGCAGTAGAGTAGAGAAATGGTACCATCATGCACAAGCTCCCTGATATATTGCATATGGATCTTAATGTGCTTGTTTCTTTGTCTTTGAACTGGATCAGTAGAGATTTGAATGGTGCTTTGATTGTTACAATATATTACTGTTGAAAACTCTGATTCAAAACCACATTCTCCAAGTATCCCCTTCAACCATAAACATTGAGTAGCTGCATTTACAACTCCTCCATACTCTGCCTCTGTAGATGAGAGTGCTATGATACTCTGCTTCTTACTTGACCAAATAATTGGTTCTTCTGCAAGCATGAACACATATCCTAAGGTATACTTTCGATCTGTGTTGTCACCTTCCCAATCACTGTCAGTAAATCCAACTAGCTCTAAGTAAGATTTTGCTTTGTAGAAAATCCCATGAGTCCTTGTTCCCTGAACAAAGTTTAGGATCCTCTTCGCTGCTCTCCAATGGATCTCATGAGGTTGATCCATGTATCTTGAAGCCACACTAACTGTGTAAGATAAGTCAGGTCGAGTATGTGTAAGATAAAGCAAACACCCAATCAACTACCTATACAATGTATTATTTACCATAGGAGAAGAACCTGCTTCTTCAAGCTTAACTCCTGAAAGGAATGGAGCCTTGCTTGGCTTGCAATATTTAATGCTGAACTTGGTGAGAAAATATGAAGCATAATTTGACTAATGAACCTTGATTCCATGTTGGGATTGAGCGATTTCAAGACCCAAGAATTGGCTCAACAATCCCAAATCTGTCATAGAAAAGGCATGGTTCATTGCATCCTTCAAGGAGGCAATCTCTTTCTTTGAACTTCCTGTAATCAATAGGTCATTGAAATAGAGAAAAATAATCATTAAATAACCATGAATAAGCTTCAAATAGACATTAGGATCAGACTTGCATCGAACAAAACTCAGTGACAGCAGAAAGCCATCAACCTTGGCATACCAAGCCCTGGGGGCCTTCTTGATCCCATACAATGATTTCTTTAACTTGCACACTAAAGATGGATTAGATACAAAAACTTCTAGTTGCTACATATAAATCTCTTCATTTAGATCTCCATTCAGAAAGGCACACTTTACATCCATGTGATGTGCCTCCCATTGCTTCGAAGCTGCAATGGCTAGAGAAAGCCTTATGGAGTCCATATTTTCCACTGGTGCAAAGGTATCATTGTAATCAATACCATGTACCTAAGAGTAGCCCTTGGCTGCCAATATTGCCTTATATTTCAAAGGTGAACCATCAACAGCAAACTTAGTTTTAAAGACCCACTTACACTTCACTAGCATTCTCCCTGGGGGGAGATCAACCAGTTCCCATGTGTTGTTCTTCTGGAGCGAGCTGAATTATTATTTCATGGCTGTTTTCCATCTTGGATCATGTGCTGCATCTTCATATGTCTGTGGATCAGAATCTATCATAAAATAACACTTCTCAACAAAGAGTGGATCTTTCACACAAAGGGCACTCTCAAATTGAGATCTAGTCCTCTTGGTGTCATTAGGATTTCCAACTAGTTCCCCAGCTACATGAATGGTCCTTGTTTCCCACTGTGGTCTTCTAGGGATATTAGGATCTACAATTAATTCATCATTATCAGACATATCAGAATCAGAAAACTCATTAGTCTCGTCACTTACAATCATTGGTTGTGGTGGTGAAGAGGACTCTCCAACTTCAACTGTTGCTAAAGGCTCTTCTTCGAACTGAACACTTCTTTCAATGAAAGATTTGTTAGTGCTCAAGTTGATCATCTTGTACCCTTTTGAATCTTTAGAATACCCAACAAATAGGCACTCTTGGCTTTGGGGTTGCAAATCCTTCCTCTTTTCAGTTGGAATTCTAGCGCAAGCCTTTGAGCCAAAAATCCTGAAATGGGTCACATCTGGCTTGTGCCTACTACAAGATTCGAAAGGAGTCATACCATCAAGCTGCTTATGTGGTGCTCTATTCTGGATATAGGATGCATATTTTATAGCCTCGACCCAAAACTTTGGTGGCAAAGTTTTAGCCTCCATCATGCAAATTGCCATCTCTTTTAGTGATATGTTCTTTCTCTCAGCAACACCATTTTGTTGTGGTGTGTAAGGAATAGAATGCTACATCTGGATACCTACATATTTGCAATACTTGATGAAATCAGACTTGACATACTCACCACCATTGTCATATCTGAGGATCTTGAGTCTCCTCCCATACTGGTTTTCAACCAAGGCTCTAAAGACTTTGAAGAGGTCAAAAAATTCAGACTTATGCTTTAGGAAGTGAACCCAACAATACCTGGAAAAGTCATCTATGAAGGTGAGTGGATATTTGGATTGAATCATGGACGTATGAGGGAATGGACCAGAAATGCCACTGTGGATCACCTCAAGAGGTGCAGAGGTTCTCTCATGACTAGCTCTCTCATACTTGTGCTCTGGGTGTTTTCCTAGGATACAACCTTGACAGCCTCCCTTAGAAAACTTGATCTTTGGTAACCCTATGACCATGTCTTTGTCACTCAAATCAGAAAGATACTTGTAGTTAAGATGGACAAATATTTCATGCCAAATATTTCTTGCTTCATTAGCATGAGTAAGAAGAGTAGAGGGGTTTGAGTAGGGTAGAAAATGGGAAAACTTGTATACCTTCGAAGTGTGATCAACAACACCTTTTGCTATGAATTTACCATTCGAAATATCAGTGATTTCAACTTCATTGGGGGAGAAGATGAATTTCTTTGGAGACCCAGTGTGAGTAATCTGATACACTGACAAGATATTAGAGGCAAGACCTGGAACAGACAACACATTATTGAAATTACCATGGTCAAGATTAATCCTTCCCTTTCCCATACTTTCAGTCAGAGAGATCTCCCAAAACTATTAGTGGACCTTTCAACATATAAAGAGAGGAAAATATCTCCCTTGTCGAAACCATATTTCTGGAAGCTCTTGAATCAATGATGAAGCTAGGTGAGCTTGAGGTGCCAGAAACCAAGGCATGTACTCTCTCCTTCTCTTCTGAATTTGATCCTCCTTCCCTCTTATTTGAGCAATCAAGAAGAGAGATGTTGTTCTTCTCCAAGAGTTGGGTCAACATGTCAATTTGATTTTTCATACAAGAGCTCTCAGGATTATATCCCTTATTGCAGTATGCACACTTGCTCATTTCTCCTTTATTCTTCTTCTTCTGGGGGTTCTTCTTGGAGCCTAAGGACTCCTCTTGAGACTTTGACTTGTCTCTCTTTTGCTCAGGTGGATTTTTAGCTTTTTTCTTGCTTTTTGAATCCACCTTCGAATCTCCAGCAACCAAAGCTTGTTCTTTAGAAGGTTTGATGGTACCCATCATCACCAATTTATCTGTATCCTAAGTGAGGGATTCCATGAACTCAACAAGATTAGGAATATTCCAAGTTCAAGCTGTCAATTTAGTGACATAGAAGGTCAAAACAAACACTGAATAGTAAGGACCAAGCTTTCAGAGAATGGTCAAAACTAGTTGCTCCTCCTTTTCAATCCCACATTGTTTTAACTACAAAACAAGGGCCTTAAACTTGGTAAAATAGAGTTGCAATGATTCGAAGCTATTGGGAATCAAGGAGATCAATTCATTATCGATTTCATGTCCTCTCATCTCATCTATCTTTCCAAAAATCTCTTCAATCTTCTCCCACACCTCATTAGGAGATGTCAATGAATCAAGATGAAAGAGGAGGTCTCTTGAAATACTCAGACACAAAAGACCATAGGCCTCATCCCTCCTATTGTGCCATTTGATTTTCTATGTAGGTGCATTGGTCTCTACCTCAATAGCCATGGTAACCCTATAGAGACCTTTCTCTCTCAACAATATCTCCATCTCATTTTTCCATTCGAAGAAATTGAATGGAGTCAAGATGATCTTTTGAGATTGGTCCATATCTCAGCTCCTGTGGTCTTCAGTCAGCAGAATGCGCTCCCAGTCAGTGATGTCAAACCTGAAATAACAATTTGGAAGGAGAGAAATCGATCTACAAAGTCTCTGATACCATGTAGAAATTGAACCCAAGAGATAGATCAATTACACTCACAAAATTGCTAATCAAACATGCAAAATTCACACAAAAGGAGATTGAAATTGGAGCATAACTTAATCCTATATTGAATAAGTGTACATTAACCAACCATATGAAGTAATAGGATCCTCAAATATATAATTACATGAGATATTATAAAGCACTAGTTTTCTATTCGAATTGGTAAAAAAGCAGGCTTACTAAAATAAGTCAAATCCCCCATAGGTGCAAAAAGGACTTTCCAAATCCATGAAGATCCTCACGAATTAGCTAAATCAAGTGGGAAAGCTAATAAGTGGTGGAAAGACAACTCATTCATTATTTTGTATGGAGAAAAGGAAGGAGGATGATGTTGTCAAAAAACAAGGCAAGTTCCCCTAGACTAGCTTTTCCTTTATGCCTTAAAAATGTTGTAAAGCAAGCCAACTTTTAGAAAAAGCAGACATGCACTTTAAGGAACCAGGAATAAAGCAGACATGTTAAATATGTTTCCAGGATGGTTCCAAAGTGCTCCATTACCCAATTTAGCAAGTATTGACTTCTAGGAACATGTAGAAGTCAACTGGCATAGAGAGGGAATCTAGGAATAAGACAAAAATGATTTAGTTAATGTCAAATATGGGTAACTATGGGTTGATTATTCTAACACTTGTCTTGTTGTGTGTACTCTCATAGGTAGGATTGAGTATGTCTCTCTTGATAGAAATGATTTTGTGGATTTTATTAGGGAGAATTAACATCCGTTGATCAATTACACACCCAAACTAAACATTTTAGTTGATGGGTGGTTTGTTTTGACTTTTTGTCAATAAAAACTACAACAAAATAACTATCTGAGCCCTAGATTATTCAAAGGGTGGGGGTGGCTCATTGGTTTTGAGCAAATGGAATTTGACTTTTAATCTATTAAATGAGTCGGTGACCCTTCACCATTTGTGGTGTATGATTCCAAGGTTCCCTATTCAACTTTGGTCTAGGAAGGTGTTCAAAGACTTGGCTAACAAAATTGGAAAGTTGATTCATATGGATAAGGAAATGTTGTATGGTAATTAAAAATGGATGCATGAGATCCTGATAGAGATGGATGTGTCGAAAGTGCTGCTTATGGAGGTGGTTATTAGTTGGGCGATGAAACCTTTATTCAACACCTACACTAAAAGCATATACCTTTTTGTTGTTTTCACTACAAATAAATTGAAAATTTGAGGGACCAGTGTTTAGGGATTAGTATGGATGTTGGAAGTGGTGAAGCTTCACCTCATAAGGTACTAGAAAAGTCGAGGCCTTTGGTCATGACAAAGCTGGTGGGTTTTTTCAGTAAGTCATTGGAGTTGAAAGAAGGGTTGAAGAGAGTTGGAGAGGGGGTGCCTGGGTATGTTGAATTCGTGATACCCTCTATTATCAGTAAGCATGGTCCCTTTTTCTATATTATTTTAATTCTTTTTCTTTTCCAGAAGCTGAGTTTATTAAGCAATGTATCCGAAGAGGGAATGGTTCTATTGTTGGTAGTGATGTGGTAGGGGGGTTTGGGTCAAACCCTCACTCAAAATAGCCGATGTTGGCCCCCAGGGCATTGTGGCGTGTCTTGGGTTCTAGTTTTGGGATGGGTGGTCCTCTTATGGTGAAGGGAAATCCTCAAATCCTCAACTTAGTTAAATTTGGGCCTATTCCCACGTCGAAGGGTAACACCATGAATTTTTTTGCTTCCTTGGTCACCCTTGTCCATCCTTATGGGGGAAGGAGGGTGTTGGGTCTGCTTTCCTGGCTTCTATTCCCTTGGTGGAGTCCATTATTGGTGGTCGAGATGATGTGGTCAAGGCTGCTATTGGTGAGGATTAGGCTTCGATGGGTGAGCAATTGAATTCTTCTCTTGGTACCTCGACTCGATACGCTCTCAAAGATGAAATCCTACAAGTTTTTCTGATAAGTTATCCAGGGAGGGGGTTTCTCATGTCAATTCAATCCAGTTCTAGAATGTTACAATCTAGAAGAAAACTACCTTGAAGGATGTGCACAAAGTGTCATTGATGGTATCCGATGACGATGGAAATCATGGAACTCCTCATCTTCCTCTCTCTGCTAGGTTGAAAGTGGCAGCTAGACAGTTTTCTAATAATTATGTTTTCTGGCCCCTTAGAGAAGAGTAGGCCTTAGAATAAGTGGATTATTATTGCTTCTCTCCTCCAATGTCAGAGGGATTGGGGTCACCCCTAAATAACAAGCCCTCAAGTGATTTTTTGAATGCATTCGTCCGGATTTAGTGATGGTTCAGGATACTATGTGTTTGGAAAATAAGGCGTGTGATTTCTTCTTAAGGATGCTTCTAATATGAGAATGATGTGTGTCAGATTCCAATTGTTTATCTGGTGGTTTTCTAGTTGCATGGAAGCCAGATGTGGTTGTTTTGAGACCATTCATCACTGATGGTGGAATGTTTTTGCAAGGGAAGATAAGGGGTTTGGAGGAACAAGTCCCAATCCTCAATTATTATGGAACTTATTGTAACCATAAGGTGTTTTGCGAATATAGGGTGATCGAGAATATTCTTAGGGATCCTTGTATCATTATGAGGGGATACCTCAGATTTAACTTGGATGCTAATGAAATTTGGGGTAGCTCTTGAGCCAATTCTCTCTCATTTTTCTTTAAATAATTCTTTTAATATAAGAATATGATTGATTTTGTTCCATTTTTGATTGCTCCAACCTGGCATAACAATAGAGTGGGGGATTCATATGTTTCAAATAGGTTGGGCCATTGTTTTACTCCAGAATTTTCTACAAAGCTAGTTTCAAGGTTTTGGTCCTGGTTCTATAATATGGGGTTATCATATCATACTCCCATTATTTTCCAGCTGGATTTGGAAAAGAGAAAACAATGTCACTCTTTCAAATTAAACCATGTATGGTTGGAGATTTTTTTTATCAAGTTGGTTGGCGATTTGTAGTGATCATTTCAATCAAATCCTACAAACTTTGCTCTGTTTAATCTTGTGAAGAATATTAACAAGCTGCATTGAGTGATGACTGAATGGAAGAGGAAGAAAACAATCATCCTACAGGATTTAAAATTAGCAACTCCATAGGATATTCAATATGGATTGAAAGTCACAGTGAAAGAATATTGAACGAGGAAGAATTCCAGTGTTAGAATTGTCAAACAATCATGGTGAAATTAATCTGGCAAGGGGCAATAAGGAAAACATAAACTGAACTCAATAATCATTAATTTGTATGTAATACATCCATGCTACAAAGAAGGGAATTTGAATCCTCTAGGAGTGATTCGAATCACTGACTCCATATTGACTCCAGAATTGCTTAAAGTTGGAATAAGCACCACCACTAAAGAATCACTAGTGGAAATTCAAACAACTGAAACACTTAACAATCAATTAACTAACCAAGTTAGGTGAGCAAAGGCGCACATTTCCTTAAATCATGCAAAAGAGGCATTAGGCTAACAAAGACTAAACTGAATGTGGCCCATCGAAGCATAACTCAACATTGACTAGGGTGAACTAAGGGTGGGACTCCCCCTCTGAGTGATATCCTAAAATATAGTGATTGGTCTCTAGAGATCCTAAATTTATGTATCAGGATGCATCAAGTGGATAGTGGGACCCAAAATACATCTCGATACACTAATGAAAGTGACATTGACATTATAATCTAGGCAACTAACATTTAGACTATGGTGGACAACAGACGATTACAATAATCCTATACACCCCCCCTTAATCTATAATCAAACAACTTGGTCCCTAGAAACTAAGACGAAAGGTAACCCATACAATCTAATGCAGCAAAGAATTAACTTCTCAATAAACCGATAAAATAGGGAAAATCGCATGGGAACCTCCCCCTAAAAAATGAATAGTAGGGAACTGGATCAAGCCTTCACACCAAGAGACAAATTTCTCCCGAGTAAAAAACTTTGTAAAAAAATTCTACAACCTGCACCTCTATAGAGAAGTAATGCAGTGTGATGGTCTTTGTGTGCACTTATTCCCTGATACAATGCAAGTAAACCGTGTGAACCTCATCCTTCCAATATGATACCAGATAGGAAAGGATAACTTGTTTCTTTGTAATCATACTTGTACCTTTCGAACCTCTATGACAGTATGGAAGAGTTCAACTTGGGATTCCATGCCCTGGGGGCTTGTTTGAGCCATACATTGGTTTCCTCATCTTCCATACCCTAGAAAAACCCTCCACTAATTTGGAGGATAAAAAACCCAATAAACAATCTTAGAGTATGATTGATAAGTGGCAAAGAATGATTACAACACAATAGCATATTTATTTCACCGTGAGCACCAGCGAGTGAAGATGAAATGGAACATCGTATCTAACTTTCCAAGTGCATAGCACTTTAATAACAAGTCAAATTAGGTTATACAACAAAAATAGAATGGTTGCATGCATGATTAACCTATTAACATAGAAAAATGATATATCTTCAATCATGCGCCCCCCCATTAATCTGGTGCCAAGATGGCACTCCATAATGATCTCCCACTAGAAAGTATGCTCCTTCCATTAATTAACTAACTCTAACCGAGTTGTTAACTCAATGTACTGAATTGGATTGAACTTCATGCAACTGAGTGTAACTGTGTGGAACTGAGTGTAACTAAACATAACTGAACAAAAATGAATGTAAATGAACAGAACTGGATGTAGCTAAACACAAGTGAATGTAACTGAACATAAATGGATGAAACTGAATAGAAATAGTGCTTCTCCATCAATGTCATCTTCAAAAATCACTTGCATAAATTAAGGAGTTGATTTCTTAATTAAGTACTGAACTTGTTTACCATAACTAATACTCAACTAGTGTCTTATCAATTCGAGTTCACTTGGTGGAAACATGGGAAAAATGAATTCTCTCGCCATCTCTGTGCTTATGTTAATTATCTCTCCATGGTCCATATGTGTTTTCATAAATTTTATATCATATCATACTCATAAGAATTGTTTCGAACCTATGATCATAGGTATTACCCCAGGTCATATAGTCACATGCTAAAGTAAATTACTCTAGGGGAATCTAATCCGTAAAGAAGAATTGTAGCACATCTTGACCATGACTAGCCATACATCATATAGTATATCATCGAGACTTAATACAACATATGTCATGTGGAATTAATACAACATAAGATTTGGATTTGACACAGCAAGTCTTAGACCTTAACATAAGGTCACGATCTTAACCATAAGATCCTAGTACAAGCATCTCTCCCGAATATGACAATGTCATGTGAGATTAATACAATATAAGTTCCAAACTTTATACAAACCAAGTATCAAACCTTAATACAACATAAGGTCAAGGAGAATATATGGACCTAATTACAACATAGATTCCAGACTTGATTACAACACAAGTCTCATCGGATGACTCCCGAAGTTGTACTCTCAAAATTCCCTCTCATCGAGGGAGACATTCTCTGTGATACCAATATTATATCGAAAGTGTCTAAAATTCATCACAGGGAGAGGTTTGTCACAAATTTGCAATCTGAACATCAATACTTATGTACTGGAACTCATGACTATGACTTTAATGAAGTAAAACTTCATTTCAATTGTGTTTTATCATAAAACACATATAGGGTTTTCGATAAATCTTGACTGTTAACACCTAATTACTATAGGCTCAAGTATTTCAGCCTAGTAGGCAGCTTCCCAAGCTACGCTACTCCTCAGTATGTAGTACTATACACAAAACACATTCTTCTTTTGTACTACTCTCAGAAATACATCTTGCTTCTGTAGTACTAGCTACAATACACTTAGCTTTTGTAGTACTAGCCTCAAATTGCATCGCTTATCTCATGCTAAAATAATAGATGGATATCACAATCAAATAATAGGTCTTCCATGTATCAAATACAATAAATATCATATTCTAATGTACCTCAAAGGTACTCAAACATATGCCTAGTAGAAATCATAAAATACATCAAGTTTGCTCAAGGACCAACCGACTACTTACACAAAGTATCATTATCTATATCCAATTCAAAATAAAGTTTCTCCAAACTAGGATTTTAAATCCATCACGTGCAACATTATACAACAAATGTGTAATAACATGCAGAAATAACGACTTATCTTTTCTTTCACTCTTCAACATTTGTTGACTTCTTGAATCTTCTGTTATCTAGAGAAGTTCTCTATGAGATTTCCATTCTCTATGATGTTCTTCAAGTCATGATCACTTTCTCAGTGACTCTTCTCTTTATATTTTTAGCACCCCAACTACCTCTCCAAGAGGTTTTAACTGTTCTCTAACATTCCAAATTATAAATAGTATTTGAGACTTTTGACCATGTATCTGCTCATGTAGATTCTCTCCACAATGTATCACAACCCTTGGCGACCTAAGTCATGTACTATGACTAACTGGTGGGGACTTTATCTTCTTCCTCCTATGAAGACACATCAATACTCCCTATTCAACTAGAGGATTTCTTATGTACTATACCAATATTTTCCCCAAAAAAGGTTTAGTAAGAATGATAACAATGTTGCTCATCTGTGGATATGTACCATGTCTTGGATATAACTGACTAGAACCTTAAAAAAGCTTTACTACTTTTCAACATGCTCTATATAGAACAACACATGTGATATTCATCAATCACTATACTAGTTAGACTTCATATATCTTTGAAACTTTACTGATCAAGACATATCTGAGTCCACATACACTTGTACCAAGTAGGTACCACAACACATGCTTTGTACATGTCTATGTACAAACTGCAAAGCACATAACAGATTCTGGGACCTGTGACTAACCAAATACATATCAACTAAATTGAGATCCTCCGAATATGAAATTAGAATTATAAAATTTTATATTTACCTTCATATGTGTGGCCATGGATTTGTAGTCCATCATCCCGAAACTCTTCAGGCTCTTTCACTGCACATTTTCCTTAACTGAGGAAAATATTTGTCCGGTGACTACCACAACACTAATCATAAAGAATCATAAAAATATTCTTGAATACATTTCTCAGGTTCCCTATAAAAATGAGCATCATGCTTATCTCCTTTTTACGTGAGGCACATCATCCAGTTACACTAGTTCTTCAGGAACTAGCGAGACTAGCAACTCCATCTCACCATGTAAATGTGAGAATCGTAATCTGGGTCCTCCATCACAGAGACTTATAATCATTTATACGTGAAGCTCTTCTTTGACACATGAATCTAAATAAGATATAATATCTTCAAGAGTCTTTACATCTATCAGAATAGAATTAAGTCATCTGTTCTATCTACTTCCCAAGAGACATAGGAACCTCCTGAATTGTTCTCTTTCAAGCTCACCCATCTAAATGACTCTACTTTCATGTCCTTCTTTAATTTTAGGTAAAGTCATTTTTAATTTTCCCTCCAAGAAAAATTATTCTAATGGTTAGAACCATTTCATACTCATGAATTTTATTAACATGAAATACTCTCAATATACTGATAATGATTTGCATAGTTATGTACATTTATTGACCAACTAGTTTAACATAACCCATTATAATCTTATATATTGATATGAAGCCCTATATCAGTCCAAAATTTTCATTTTATAAAAGAAATATACATCCCCATGTTCATATCTCATGAGGTAAGCATGAAGCCCTCTATCTAGCCAATCATGCAGTCTTATGTTCACATTTTATGAAACAATCACGCTGCCCTAAATTTCATGTCTTGTGGAGGATATTTTCAGTTTTATATCAGTCCTATAAGAGTATATATCAGTCCTACATAATTCTTATATCATTCTGTTATCATCTCCTAAATTTTGGACTCATGAGATTGATAACATGCCAATAAAGATAGAAAAAACAATGTATATGCTAAACACAATTCCAAGTCTAAGAATGCAGATCTATATGGCAGTCATGAAACATAAAAAAAATTAGATCAAATTTATAACAGAATAAAAAATAATGCACTCATATTTATTGTTTGTGTGTGATCCCTCTTGATCTCTGCACCCTTGCGGAGATAGGTGGAGTCCTTCTTTATTCACTGCAACTTTAAACACTGCAAAAAGAAAACTTAATGCATGCACTAGAAAGTGTGTCTCTACATGGGAATAGGGATCCCTTGAAACCAAGAACAAATTCTCTTCTTCACTAAAAGAAATATTCCTTTCGATCATCCTCTTCCTTGGATGATTTCTCTTAAGAAGGTTCACCTCCTTCTACAACGGTGGAGGCATGAATTCTTCCCTCTTTTATTTTCCTTGTATTGCAATCCCGTGTGAAGTGACCTTCCTTTTTACAACAAAAACATAATAGTTTTGATTTGTCCATACCTTTATGGATCTCTTTATTCTTTGCACGAAAAGTGTTCTTGGGAGGAAAGGGTTTTCTTTCTTTCTTGGTTCTTGTCATGAGGGAAAGATTCTCCTCCTTAGTGCTCACCATATTGTTCTGGATGCACCCTTCTTCTTGGCTGCAATCATTCCAAAGTATTTCGAAATTGGAATGCTCTTCTCTTTCATTTACCGCAACAAGAAAGGTCTCCCATGAGGAGGGTATTCCGTAGATGTCGGTTTGTATAATACCACCCTAATCCTTCCATGTATTTAAGTTGGATGTTCCTTCGACTGTATCTTTCGGTTGAATGGATATAGAAGCCATTGCTTCAAGATCTTGCTCAATGCTTCAATATCTATAGAGGATTAGAGTGTTTGCACAAAACTAAGCTCTTGCACACCCTTGCTTTGATACCATGTTCGTGATTGAAAAAAATATGAAGAAACTTGAACTTTAAAACTTTAATCCACAATTGCAGTGCATATAGATCTCATCAATACTCCAAATACATAAATAAATCAAAGCATAGAACATAGGATATACCCTGGAAAAACCCTCCAATGTTTCAGAGGATAAAAAACCCAACAAACAATCTTAGAGTATGACTTATAAGTGGCAGAGAATGATTACAACACAATAGAAGATTGCTTTCACCGAGAGCACCAAAGAGTGAAGATCAAATGGAACACCGTATCTAACTTGCCAATTGCATAGCACTTTAATAAAAGGTCAAATTAGGTTATACAATAAAAACAGAATGGTTGCATGCATGATTAACTTGTTAACACTTAGAACAATGATATATCTTCAATCATGCACCCTCCATTGATCTGGTGCAAAGATTTCACTCCATAATCATCTCCCACTAGAAGATATGTGCCTTCCATTAATTAACTAACTCTAACTGATTTGTTAACTGAGTGTACTTAACTAGATGGAACTACATGCAACTGAATGGAACTGAGTGTAACTGCATACAACTGAGTGTAACTGGAGATAAATGAATGTAACTAAACATAACTAAATGTAACTAAATAGAATTGAATGTAACTGAATAGAACTGAATGTAACTAAACATAACTAGTGCTTCTCCATCGGTGTCATATTCAACAATCACTTGCACTAATTAAGGAGTTGATTCCTTAATTAACTGAACTTGTTTACCATAACTAATACTCAACCGATGTCTTATCAATTTGAGTTCACTTGGTGGAAACATGGGCAATTCAAATTCTCTCTCCATTAATATTAATTATCTCTCCATGGTCCATATGTGTTTTCATAAATTCTATATCATGCCATACTCATAAGAATTGTTTCGAACATATGATCATATGTATTATCTATTAATTGGTCACAGTGGTCTAGGAACTGAAAACACAGTCTCACAAAGAATTCAGACAAATATGCATAAAATTGGCAAAATGGTGCTGCAATGGAAGTAGCAGCTCTGTATAATCAAATGAATAATGAATGATACAATACAATAATCATACCAGATGCATGAATTCCAAGACAATTCGAATTGCCAAGGAGGTCATTCAAATTGAATGAGTGAGTCTAGCTTAATTGAATGTAAGCCACAGTGAACACTCAAGTTAACCACTAATCAAAACCCTAATTGACTCAACTAAGCCCTAATTGAATTTGGAGTGCAATAAATGACCGAGTCTAACTGAAAGTAGCTCAGACACATGTCACTGCAAGCCAACCAACAAGTTGTAGCACATCAATGACTCCAATGAACCTCGATGAGCTTAACTGAAAGTGTAACTGATCATCATAAGTGGTTGGAGGCGCCCCTGTTGACTCCAATTCATTAAATAATCAATTTAATGAAGGGAGGAACCTTCACTACTATGTTTAACTGATTGTAACCATCAGTTAGCACTAAAGTGCATTTATGACACTCAGATCACCCCCGGAGTGCTCCAGTTAGCCTCCCCGAATGTAGGAGAAGGCTAAGTTAGCCTCCTTGGCTGAAGGTAGGCGTGGGTGTGCTCATGCTGATGTCATACAGTGCTCCTCTGATGTCAATTAAGTCAATAAAACTTAGGATAATGGTTTAACTAGGCCAAATTGACCAAAATGAGTGTGTATGGTGCTAAATGTCTCCAACACCCCCCCTTAATCTATACTCAGGAGGAGTAGAAAACATAAAGTGCATAAGAATGCTAGGGCCCCGGAAACAAATGCCATAGGTCACCCTGTACAATACTGAAAGTCAAACAATTCTCAAAACAAACTAAGTGAGGAAAAGAGGGAAACCCCCCCCTTCAAGCTGAACACTGAAAGTAGTTGGATCACCTTGATGAAATTACCCCCAACGGTGAGTAGAGGTAAGTGAACTTCTTTTCTGAAAATCTCTTGGTGAATATGTCTGCAATATGCTCATCAGTCGGGCAGTATTGCAGAATGATGGTCCTGTCATGCACTAGCTCCCTGATATAGTGCAATTGTATCTCTACATGATTGGTCCTTTTCCTGGTAACAGGATCTGTGGATATCTTAATAGCACTTTGATTGTCACAAAAGAGGATAGTGGACAAAGTACTACCAAGATCAAAGTTTGAAAGAATGCCTTGCAACCAAACAGCTTGGATGCAAGCATTCACCACTACTCGATACTCGGCCTCTGTTGAAGACAATGCTATGGCGGCTTGATTTTTGCTAGACTAGAAAATGGGGCCACCACCAAACATGAAGACATATTCGGAAGTAGACTTCCGATCAATAGAATCACCCGCCCAATCAGAATCTGTGTATCCAACCAGCTCTAGCTTGGATTCTGTAGCATAGTGAATGCCGTAGGTCCTAGTTCCCTAGATGTACTGGAGGATCCTCTTGGCTTCCTTCCAATGAATATCATGGGGCTGTTGCATTTATATTGATACAGAATTCATGACATAATATATATCAGGCCGAGAATGAGTCAAGTACAACAAGATACCAATCAGTTGTCGATAAATAGTGCAGTCCATGGGAGGTGTGCTTTTTCCTTCTTCAAGGCTGATCCCTGAAAGGAAAGGGAATGGTGCAGGCCTACATTTAGCCATGTTAAACTTAAATAATAGGTCTGATATTTATTTGGACTGAGTGACCATTATCCCATCATAATTTTGCTCAATTTTGAGCCCCAAAAATTGTTTTAAGAGCCCCAATTCACTCATTTCAAATGCATTGTGGAGAGTAGTTTTGATGACTAAAATAGAAGAAACTGTGCTACCTGTGATCGGTAATTCATCAAAATATAAAAGAATAATAATCAAATGACCATTAGACTGCTGTATATACACATTTGGATCTGATCTACACCTTTGGAAGTTTTGCGAGAGAAGGAAGGCATCCATCTTGGAATACCACTCTCTTAGGGCCTGTTTTAACCCATATAGTGACTTCTTTAGATTGCAAACCAAAGATGGATCAGAGATGTAGCCCTCGGGCTGCTTCATGTATATCTCCTCATGAAGATCTCCATGTAGAAAGACTGACTTAACATCCATATGATGCACTTCCCAGTGCTTAGATGCTGAAATTGCCAAAACTAGGCTGATGGAGTCCATTTTTGCAACTGGTGCAAAAGTCTCATGGTAGTCCACACCTTAGACCCAGGAGAAACATTTTTCTACTAGCCTTGCCTTATATTTACAGGTGCTTCCATTTGCAGCAACCTTAGTCCGAAACACCCACTTGCATTGAACCAATTTCCTTCCTGGAGGAAGAGAAACTAGCTCCAAGTAGTATTTTTCTGAAGGGAATTCATCTCTTCATCCATGGCAACTTGCCATATCGGATCCTTCCGAGCATGGTGGTAAGAAATAGGGTCTGAAATTATCATCAAATAATAAGATTCAGATCAAATAATCAGGACAAGAGAGCGCAATACCTGCTTTTTAGAAATCAGATCGGGTTCTCCTTGGATGATCCAGATTGGCAACGTTATCTCCTACGGAGGAGAGTGTCTGTCGGGCCCATGTTGGGAGATGATTTTGTACTTTAGGTTCTAATTCAACATCTGATGTTTTCTATACACCGATATAAAAAATCAAAGGATCTAAATCAGGGTCATCGACCCCAATTTCATCATCCAAATATTCCGTAGAATAGGAAGTAAATTCAGCAGTTTTCTCCTTCACTAGTTCCACCTCCTGAAGAGGCTCATCGAACTTGACACTCCTTTTGATGATGATCTGTTTTGTTTTGATATCTAGTAGCTTGAAACCTTTTGATTCATCAGGATACCCAATAAGCAGACATTCTATGCTTTGTGGTTGCAAAGCCCTCCTTTTATCAAGTGGAATTTGGGCCCATGAAGTGGACCCCAAAACCCGCAGATTCGACACATCCGGCTTGTGTTCAAAGCATGCTTCGAAAGGGGTCTTCCCTTTCACGTATGAGTTTCACACTTTGTTTTGAATGTATTCTACAGCATGCATGTCTTCAGCCCACAAATTTGCAGCCAAATTCTTTGATTCCAACATATAGGTGGTCATGCATGTCTTCATCCCACAAATTTGCAGCCAACTTCTTTGACTCCAACATACAGGTGGTCATCTCCTTGAGAGACCAATTCTTCCTTTCCACTACACCATTATGCTAGGGAGTGTAGGGAACTGAATGCTGGACCTGAATACCACTTTGGGAACATATGTGCAACAACTCATTACCCACCATTACCAGATCTCAAGATATTGATCTTTTGGCCATATGTATTCTCGATCAAGGCCTTCAGTTCAGTGATTTTCTCACAAACTTCAGACTTCTTTTTGATAAAGAAGACCCATGTGTACCTGGAAAAATCATCAATAAAATTCAAAAGATACCTTGATCCATTCATGGATGTGATAGGCATGGGACTGGTGATATCAGAATGTATTAGTCCCAAGATGCATGTAGCTCGGCTTGCCTTCCCTCGATTGAACTTATGCTCAGGGTGTTTTCCAACAACATAGCCCTTGCAAATTCCAATGGTTTCCTTGATGACCAGGAGGCCTTCAACCATAGAATTTTTCTATAATTGCTACAAGTATTTGAAGTTGAGACGGCTGAACCTCTCATGCCACACTCTACTAACTTAATTTCCATGAGTCAACAATGCGGTGGGCTTTGCAATTTCCAAGAAAGAAATTTGGGCATCTTTCTTGAATTCTTGTCCTTCTAGTAGACCTCTTCTTCTTTCCAATCCTTTTAGTGTTCCTTTAAAATGGGGAAGCATTGATCGTAACTATATCATCGTCTCCCCCTTCAATCAATAATTAGAAGGAGCTTTGAAAACTCCTACTCATATGCTAATCATCCAATACCTTAATACAAATCATCAATAGATCATATATTCTCAATTTATTCCTTCTAAATTTATTTCATGAACCCTACTTCATAGTTTCTATTTCCTCCTACACCCCTCAAGATTGGAAACTGAGCTACATTACTAGTTGTTGACTATGGAGGAAGTCACATATTTTTTTACTAAGGGAATCAACAACTGGGGACCAGGCCTGGAATTTGAAATCTCTATTTCTTGTCAAATCAAAATTTTATGACGGTTTTGTATTTTTCATGCCCTTCAATTTAAGTTTTATATGTATTTATGACTGTCAAAAAACAATTTTATGTGTTTTTTTTTTGCTTTTTAATCAAATGTTTTCACACATTTCCCACATTTAGGAGTGTAAATTTTTTACCTTAAATTTACCAATATAAACTGTTATTCTCTAAATTTTAATTATACAATTTTCTAAAAAAAATAACCAAAACCAAATAACAAAAATTCATAATAATTAAATATTTACCAAATAATTAAAATTTACACCATAAAAACAAGTAACCATATCAATACATTTTTATATAATAAATAAAAATTGAATTAAATCATGACTTATAAACATCATTTAGATTGTATTCAAACTCTAATTTAAAAAAAATAAAAATTTACAAGCTCGTCTTCTAAATAATTTCATTCAAAAATCAATAGAAACAAATATTCTTTATTCAACCCTAGAGAGGGAAGTTAAAAATTTGAAAACTAAAATAAATGCAATGTTTTAGATTTTAGGTTAATAAAGCTCAAAAATTTTTATAAAAAGAAAAAACCTGGAGATACGCTAAAATGAACACCATAGAAAACAAAACTTATTAGGATAAGTAAAGTAAGTGACAGAGTGCACCTACCGCAGAGTAGTTAAATGAAGAGGGATCATCTCATTAAAAATTGGTGTTAGTTGGATCTCAAGAAACAAGCTACTCCAATGCTGTTGCAAATTAAGTGCAATAAAGTGCATATTGATTTCCAGGCATGAGAGTCTTTGCCGACTCTGCAACATATTGTGATTACTACCCACTAACATTACATGTCGGCCTGTATTACAATCTTCAAGCTTCAAACCATCACCACTAAACCACAATCTAAATTGCAGCGAACATGATGAATAGTTATAGTATGTATGTGTATGGAATATGATAAAGTGGGACATGCCAACCAATGTCATAGGTAATAGCTGGCATAGGATACACCCCCATACCATTATTCTGTCACATCAGTATTAAAATTAAAATTTATGATGAGAGATCTATATCAGTATTCCATTAAACTAGTATTTAAAAAGTATTAAAATTTATGATGGGAGATCTAAATCAGTAGACATCAAATCTACGGTTTCATCCTTTTCATGCCTGTCACCGTTGATGTTTCAATTTTTTGATGAACTGTCAAATACGTTCCAGCAAGCAAAAAACGTTCTACAGACCGTCAAATTCCAGGCCTGCTGGGGACAAGACTGGTACTCGCGTGACATAGGGTCTAGGGATCCAATCCCACTACCACTATAACCCTAGGTGTATCAATAGGGCCCGAACCATGGCACACAGGTCAATTTGGGGGGATTTGAACACGATACCTTCCATTTACAACCATTTACAACATTTCCACTTTACCACTTTCTATGCCCCCCCACGGGCATGGAGGAGGTCGTATTACATATCATCTATAGATATTATTTGATAAATTATTTCTTAATTATTGTATCAAACTTACGTACACTAGGAAATGATTTACTAATATTAAATGTTGTTTGGACTCCAACATATGCCCTTGTACAAGTACCACCTTGAGTTAAAACACTAATAATTTTCACCACAACCTCCCCAATTATATCGGGTTCATAACTGTCTATATTTTCAATTCTTTGTTTATGAACTTCCACTTTTCAATCAAGTCCAAGAAATATTCAATAACATGCCGAAATTCTCAACAATGGCCACACCTAGGCCTCTTGGGATGTGAATGACCTTTGGAGATATGTCCAAGCTCATCACAATTATAGAAACAAATAGGTATAGTTATTCTACCATTTATTCGTCCTATATATCTCACTACCTAAGCTCAAATTCCACCTCTATGCTTGGGATGATTTTATTCTATTTGAGAGGAATTATTCTCAAATCTCTTGGTTAAGGAAATGATTTCTTAGTGCTATAGGTATTCTTCCTATAAAACATAATGCATAACAACTACTCTAGAAGAATACTTTTGTAATATTAGGTAGAGTCATGGAGGGTGACCATACCCCCTACAAATTTCATACTATTCTCCTATGGGAAAACCTAGAAAAGGCTCTACTGGATGGGTGTGCATAACTCCACCTCTCAACAAAGGAAATTTATTAGCATGATCTTTTGTCTTGTAAGCGGCACACCATATTTTATCTCTTCCTAGATTCTTCTTAGCTAGTTCCTAGATCTATTATGCCAAATCTACCAAGTTTATGACTAAGGTAGTTCTAGTGTTAAAATTGATGCAACTATCGGGGTCCTAACAAGGCATCCCCCAATTTCTCTATTCTCATTATTTGTTCTAATGGTTCCATTTTGGTTTTGATACATTATTACATTAAAAAAAATAATTCAAAGGGATAAGGATCCCAATGGACAGTTCCTTATGTTGGGTCTCATGGATATGATAAGATAATTGAATTATCAAATATGCAAACCCCTTATCGTATCCCCAAGAATATTCCCCAACTATCATCTTGATGTCTTCTAATTCCATAGTGCTTTATTGTTTGGTTTTTGGTTTTTGGATCTCGATGATGAATTGTTTCTTGAGTTTATTTCAATTCTTTTCAACACTTGGTGGAGTGTTCTACATGAATTCTGTGTACCATTAAAGGGATCAACCCCAATAGGAGGCCTAAATCCCTACCATCTTGGAATATTGAAATATCCCTATTAAATTGTGGATTGCATCACAAATGAACCATTGTTTTTCCATATCTTCACCTCCCTTCGTAAAAACTTAAGAAACCTTAATGTGGATCCTCTTTGGACTCCCACCATATTACTAATACGAATATTGATAATTACAAACTCTCTATTATTGATATAGACTCATAAGATATGAGTTTTATTAACCACATTGCAATCTAAAATTTATCTACTCCAAATGGTTGTACTAGGATTACCATTGTTACTAATATTTGTAATTTTTTTGACTGATTCCCCAACCCAGTTTTTCAAGTTTTAGTTCACAAGTTTAATGCCCACCCAGTCAACAATCTACTGCATATGAATTTTCTCATAAACTATGCATGAATGAAAAACATGAAATAATCATTACAAATTCATATAAACATAATTACTCAGCCACACATGAAGTTTTAGACTCAACAATTTTTGCCAATTTGGCCAGGAAAAAACCACAAGGGGAAAACTTGTTTGTGTGTGAGAGAGAGATTATTTATTCATAATGAAATTGTACATCGGTTCAATATTAAACAAAAACACAACTTATCTCAACCAATAGAAAAATGATCCATCCCTAAAAAATTGTGCTAGAAAACCTCAAAATATGTTCAAGTCCTTCTCAGAGAATGTGTTGAAATCTCACAGTACAGACTTCCTGGAAAGACAGTCACTTCCTTGAATTGTGTGTTGTTGTATGGTATGATAATTTTGTGCTTGTACACTCAGCAAAGGTTTTCCACAAAATTCGTTCTTACTCACCTTGAAATTTATGGCCGGATTCCTCCTCGAATATTGTGCACCTTTCTCGATTTTTGTGCTAGTCGCACTTTATTGTAATGACCTCATTTTGTGTTCTATAATGTCTCTAGGAAATAGTGCCAATGAATTCAATTGTATGGTCTTGGAATTCGTGCTATCTCAGCTTCTAGGAATTTGTGTCAGTCTATCTTCTCTCTCTCCCAGAACTTGACTTTCTCTCCAACTCTCTTGGTAGTTGAATAGTCATTAGATCAGAAGGCCACTTGTAATCTAGTGATTTCTCATCAATGGATGAGAAAATTCCCTTTTCTCTCCATTAAATATTTTCTCTCTCAAATACAACTTAAATTTAAATGAAAAGTTACTTTATTACTCTAAAGTGACAATAATGAATTTTCTCAAGCAATTAATGCAAGGGTCATGTAACATGTCCCCTTTTAGTGACTTAGGAAAAAATCACTAGGGAAACACTTCCTTGGTACAAATTTCAACAATATTACCAATGCTACCAAACTTCCTCCTAAAACATGATGATTGTATTTGAAATTAAACTAGTGCTTGTAGAATTTTTATATGTTACTTGATTATTGTTTAGATGCACCATAGGTTTGGTTGGAACAATGCCATCTCCACTAATTATTGGTTGTATCATGGTAGCTAGTGGGAGCTCTTCTTCGTCAAACATTTCAAATACATCAATTGGTACATCATCCAATTGCACATTTCCTTCAATATCTTAATCCTTAGGTTCTTTTGAATTATGTTTGAATGTTAGTTCATTTCAAAATGGATTGATAAGTGAGTTTGTACCCCTGCATTGGTTTCAAACATAGTCCAAGTTTGTCCTTCACACCCTATTGATGTAACTTCACCACTATTCCTCCTATATAGACTCGATTCTAGCACTGACACTCTTTCTCACAACAATCTGTTGAGTAACTCTCCCTTTGTATTCAAATTTTTTAACTCCCACATCCTCACTTTATTCATTACCTTCTCATCAATCTCCTTGCACAACTTCTCAATGCATTATTTGACTACATGCATTTGGTTATACACCACCTAGATCAATGATCTCTTCTCCATGATACTCATCCCTTCACATCATCATGATCGTGAGCACCATTTTGATTTACCCCATAGCATAGGGCCTTTAAGCTACCATATTGGTTGGGTTAAAAGGCAAAAGTCCCTCCTCCAACAAAACATCTTAATCAAGATAGTGATATCCTTTGACAACCTAACCCACATTTATGTCTTGGCCACTCTTCATATATAGAATAGATCAATTAACACCTTTCCACAATAAACTTGATGATGTTAAACATTCTCACCTAAAAATCTATTGCGTAAGGGATTGGGTTATTAAGTTTATGCAGTGCAGACAAGTTTTAAATATTCAATTCCGTTATTTTTTTAATCAAGGCATAACATGATGCCTCCTCATGCAAAATCATTAAGAACTCAACCCATAATATCTTATATGTTATCCTTCATAACATCTCCGTATAAAACTCTTTCTTTATAATGATTGAGCTCACATATTTGTAATTCGTCTTCTTGTTTGATAAACTTCTCGATCAAAGGTTCAAACCCATCTTACAGTCGTGACTTCAAAAATATTCATCTCATCTCATGTGTACCCCTAACTCATTATTAGGTCTTGACAACTTAACCATTTGTGGCCTCTATTTGGTAGACTAAGGTCCACATGATTAATCTCTATAACATGGAAAGTCTCGTTGGAGGAACATTTCCAAGACTTGTGATAGGTGGGAAATACATTAAAGTGAGTTTAAAACCTTGCAACATAGATAACACATCAACATCATAAGTTCATTACTTTATACTTATCAAGTTCTGCAACAAAAATATACATATTACGTAATCATACCATAATAAAACTGAATAATAAAATAATAACACATATAAATCATCCATATAAACCATAAAGACAAACACGTTAAAAACAAGTAGTATGATGCTACTCTATAAAGGATGACCAGGACATACATTCTCCTTTCCACAACACACTATCTTAGAGTTCCCATACAATATAAAAACAACAAAAGATAAGACATAATCACAACCACTATCTTGAACACAGAGCCAACCACCTATCAACTATCGAAAACCAACTAGAATTAGCACTTTATTTTATCCCTTATAGAATATTTATCAAATTTCATGACGTATGCATATTTGAAAAGATAAACAACTAGCTAACAAATTTATTTTGATATGAAAAACGTTTGGGGAGGAGGGTTTCAAGGAGTAGGGTTTGAGGAGGGTTTTCACATGATGACACACACAAAGACACCAGTTGTTAAATTTGGATGATGATATTTTGGAATGGGTGGCTTTGGAAATGGAGAAGATCCCGACAAGTGGAATTTTCTACATGGAATTTTAGGAAGAAATATTGGGAAAAACGTGCTTTCAAAACCTATAGGGGTTTCAAGGAGTTGATCTACATGACTATTCGAAAGAATCTTTAGATGGATAGGGTAGCTTGTTGTGGAAATTGAACCCAAGAGATATATCAATTACACTCACAAAATTGTTAATCAAACATGCAAAATTTACACAAAAGGAGATTGAAATTGGAGCATAACTTAATCTTGTATTGAATAAGTGTACATTAACCAACCATATGAAGTAATAGGTTGCTCAAATATATAATTGCGTGAGATATTTGAAAGCACTAGGTTGCTATTCGAATTGTTCAAAAAACACACTTACTAAAACAAGTCAAAACCCTCATAGGTGCAAAAAGGACTTTCCAAATCCATGAATATCCTCATGAATTAGCTAAATAAAGTGGGCAAGATAATAAGTGGTGGAAAGACAACTCATTCATGCTTTTGTATGGAGAATGTTACACGCAAATCCTGCCACCAACATGTGATAAGATCCCTAACACCTCTGTTTGCCCTTAATCCCAAACTTGAAGTGAAAACAGTGCTCTAGATATTGATTCTAGCATACAAAACTTCAGCACCGCTCTTCCTCCTTAGTAGATAAGCGGTACCTTATGCAACACCGCCCAATTTATGTGGAAACTAGGCGGTGCCACCGCCTTTAAACTTTGTTTTTGGTGCGGTTCTCACCCATCACCGCTCTGTCATAAGGGAGTATAAGCGGTGCCCTTGGTAAAATGTGAAAAAAGGAGGTTTCACGAAGCTTCTAGAACAAAAGCCTCGTGTCTAGCCTTATCCCTACTCACCCGGGTCAGTTAAGCTCGAGATCCCTATTTTGAGGATCTCATGGCCACCTCACCCACCAATTTCTCAACCATTCCTATCCCTTTGAGCCCTATAAATACAGGCTCATACTCCACGATTGAGGAGAGAACAATGAAGTAAAGTTATGCTGTTGAATTAACATCCTGGCCTAATCCATTAGAGAGCATAGAGGATCAAGTTGGAGCTATCAGGGATGAGGTGCTAGTCTTGTGAAGGAGTGCATTGACACTAAGGAAAAATGGTTGTAATCTCTTTCATTCATCTTTTAATGCAAAGTTTATTTCCTTCCCGTATATCTGTCGTGTTAATCTCACATATATATTATTGGATTCCTTAGTCACTAATATGAATTTATAGATAGTTTTTGGTATCTTTGATGTTGTTGTATGTTCGATGTGTTTTTGCAGATCTACAGGTCTTTCATTAGAGGTTTTATTCCAGGCATCTATAACTTTCAGGGAAATTCTTCAACCTAGTTGTTACTCATTTGTTCTGGATCTGAACCATTCTGACTAGAGGAACAACTTCTGTCCGCAGAAGGTGCTATATTCCTAATAACAAATTTGGCGACTCTGCTGGGGAGGCCTGTCCCAGACCTTGATTTTTTCAAATTTTGCAAAGGATTTGTGATTTTTGGATTTTTGTGTGTTTAGTTAGTTTTGTCCAGACTTGTTTGAACTTGCCTGAGTGATTGAAATCTGAAATTTTTATGTGGAAATTGCTTGTTTGTCAAAATAAAAAAATCTAGGTTAGATTCATCATTCATTACTGCTTGTAAGTTTGTTTTTTTCTGAAAGGGGTTTTTGGAAGCTTTAGGTCAGATTAGATATCTACCCATTATTGATTAGCACTGAAAAGAGAGACTCCCTTAGATCAGTTTGCTTGTTTCTAGCTTTCATCAAGTGTGAGAAAGACTTATTTTCACTCTGAAAAAATAAAATTTGTTGAGACTAGGTTATTGTTTTTATTGAGCTTGAGTCACTGGGTCTATGATTAGCCTCACAAAATTTCAAGATTCCTTTGTTCTTTTGTCTCTTTTGCATTATTATCTCATCAAAAGAAAAATATCAATAGTTTAAGTTAGATCTTTCCATGTTTTAGAAAAATTGAAAAAAATAGCTTGCATATGCATATTTGGGTGTTGTTTGTCTTTCTTCTTTGTTAAAAGGAGATCTTACCCTACCTGTTTGCTTTCAAAAGAGTTGATTTGAAGAAGTGTTGTTTGATTGTATGCTTAGAAAAAGAATTTTTAATATAGTTATTTGAGGAATTTTTAATTAGGCTTACTAAATGGTAAAGTGAATGAATTTGCATTTCATATTTGCATGGTTTTAATTTTCTGTCAAAACCTCATGCATTCACCTAACCGTCTAATTTAAAATTAACGGTAGTTATAGGCTTAAAATTTGTATATAAATTTGAGTGCTAGGTTAGAGACGTGTTCGAGCGTTGTTAAACGTAGGAGCTATCGTTATTTGTCCGCACTACATCCCGGGACTCGTGTGGTTGTTCCACGTACCGTCGGTATATCGAATGGCCTTTCACATACCCTTGAGGTATATAGAAAGGTACTTCACGTACTCGATTGTATATCAGAAGGCCCCTTGTGAATGGTTGTGCGCCATTAGACAACAATACTACCGATTTGAGCTCCCACGTACCTTGAGTATATTGGGAGACCCCACTAGGATACCTTATCTATATGAGAAAAACCCTTCGGTCGTCTTGTGAGGAGCAATACACCGAAAACAACATTTAGGGAGATTACTAATCACGTACCCTTGTGGTATATCACGAATTGCACCCACTTGACAATCCTAGTGAGAGACCGACCAAGTTGAGCTCATCCTGTCATTTGAATTTGCTTGTTGGCCTATAGCTTGAGTAGGAGAAAGTTTTTTTTTGGTGTGTTTTTCTTAGCTCCGAAACCATAGGTTAGATTAGTGACTGTGCAATCTGGTTGAGTTTCATTTGAGACGATCCAGAAGAACACGGGGCTTACCACCCGACTTTCCTCCCGTTACAGGAGAAGGTCCAATGGAAGCTATTGACCAAGGAGCTACAACTACTTCCCATGTGGAAGAGAACGTAGTTGTATAAAGTAGAGACTAATTCGTTTCTTACATTACTCCCTTGGTCTAACAACCTCCTGTGGGTGACACTTCCTTCCATGGTCCTGTGGAAGGTCATGTTGATAGTCCTATTCACCCAGTTTATGGTCCTGATGCTCTGTTTTGGGGAACTTCTATGGGACTAGCCATTGCTTGATTTGGAGTACATAGGCCCTCTCCTAAACATTCTTCACCAAGTGAAGAGGAATATAGACAAATTCAATCAGCTATTCACCGTGCACAAGATTTTCAAGAGAGAATGCAAAGATTAGATACTATCCTGGCAACCCTCGTCCCTCATAAAGAACCTATTTCGGCTCTTCTTCCCCGTAACATGGATCCTTGGCTAGCCAGATATCATTCACTAGCTGATGTTATGAAACCTATTGATCCTGTTGAGACTTCACACAACCCAGGTCAAACTTTCGACCCTACGGTTGCAAATGTTATTTATGTTTCTGGTCCTCCTAGGTCTTCTAGGGTTGGGGGGCATCCTTCAACTCTAGTGGTATCGGTAATGTCTGGGGGAAACCCCCTCATCATCTATGTTACCTTCTAATGGATTTGTTACTCATAATAAATAGACCTCTAATGCAGGCACATCCACAATTTACGTTCCTCCCACGAATATAGTTAACCCTCCATTGAGCTCAGGTCAACCCTTAGGGGCACAACCTGTAGTTAATAAAGCTTCATGGGGATACGATTACCTAGAAAATCAAGTACCTATAGGAAATATGAATTACCAACCTACCCCTACAGGCATGTCATACACTGGCATTCCATATCCTGGAAACAATTTTACTCCATGCTGGCAACCCAACTGGCCCTATATGCCAACATTGGGAGGAATACCTATTCATATGGCTGGAGGTGTCGGAGGTCCACCTTATGGAGGTCCTCCCCCTGCGAGTCCTGGTGGTCCTAGAGGTCCTTGAGGGACACCTTATGGAGGTCCCACCCTCGGGGGGCCTGGTGGTCCTCCTCCCAGTGGTCCCTGAGGTCCTGGTGGTCCTCCTCCCGGTGGTCCTAGTGTTCTTGGTGGTCCCGGAGGTCCCAGCGGTCCTCCTCCTAAGCCTCCTAATGGCCCTTGTGGTTCTGGCGGTCCTAACCCTGGAGGTCCATCTTTTGGAGGTTCATCATCTCATCAGCCTTTTCAACAACCTGTGTATTAGTCCCCTTACGGTCCTATTGGTGGTTACATGCCTTATCAATATTACCAGTATGCTGAACCAAATTGTCAGTCACCTTTCCTAGAAACTTTGGACTTTCCTGATTTGTCCAAGTTGATCAATGACCCCAACCAACACAATCCTTCATGGCCCCCCATTCGAGTCAAGTTACCATCGGATATTCCAAAATTCGATGGGAAGTAGGGAGATGATCCCAAAAATCACGTTATGACTTTCCATCTATGGTGTTCGTCAAACTCCTTAATGGGTGACTCTATTCAATTGAGGCTCTTCCAGGGAAATTTGACCGGTATGGCCACGAAGTGGTACATCGAACTTCCACGACATTTGTTTGTGGATTTTAGTGCTTTGGAAACTGTCTTCCTCACACACTTTCAGCTACCTATTCGCTACGAAATGAGTACATACCTTTTAACCTATCTATGTCAAAATACCTTCACACACATTTAAGATCATATTCATAAGTGGAGAAGGCGGAGAAGGCTCATTAAAGCTCCTATCCTGGACCAACTCTTAGCTGATTGGTTTACGAAGTCTTTGTTACTACCCATTGCACAAGATGTGGCTATGGGGGGTGTTGTTACTGAAGAGTAGGCCATTAGTCGTGCTCAATATCTAGACTTGGTGTATTCCCAGTCTGGAACTTTGTATGACCTTATTCCTGAAGCTCCTTGTCCCACCACGGACCCGGATAATCCACCTGTAGAAACTCCTATTGATGGAGTTATCGGTTCAATCCAGCCTCCGTCAGCAGTAAAAGCTACCAAGTCCTTCCACTACTGCTCCTTCCAATCCTACAGTTTTTGCTGAGGTGAATGCTATTCAAAGTATTCAATCATCCAGTAGGAAGAAGAAGGGAAAAGGTAAAAACAAGAAACCTGAAAACCAACAGGAAAATCCCTAACCTATGGCCTTGGAGAATGATTACAATAAAGGAAAAAGGAAAGCTAAATATCCCTTCCTATTATGTGGTGGCTATCATTTCACAAAGGAGTGTCCCCGACGTGATGAAATTCAATTTTTTTTAAAGAGTAACCTCGCACCGGCAGTCCTTACTGATCCTTTTCCTTCTCAACAACAACTGGTAGACCACATGTCTAACTAGGGAAATTCTAGTTCTACAGAGGAAATTCAAATGATGTCGTCGAAAACTATTAATATAGCAACTCGAAGTCAGTCATACAACAAACCTGAGGAGAAGAAAATTGAAAACCTTCTCCAGATAAACTTCCATCTACTGGTTCTCCAATAGCCTCATCTAATGGTCCCCTAACAATCGAGAAACCTAATCTCGACATGATTTTACATCCACCCAAGAGTACTCTTAGGAAGATTCTTTTTAACCCTAATGATCGAGCTACACAGTTCTATAATGGTGTATAAGACCTAGCTCAAGCACCATGTGCAATGTCTACCTTAGAAGTACTCCAAAGCTATCCCACAGAATTCAAAAAATTATTGACTGGCTTAGGATCCATGGACCCAGGTGACACGAATCTGATTCATTTCAATCCGAAGAACCACAAACCTAGATTACCTCACCAATTGGATTTTCATATCGTAATGAGAGTAGTTGGGATAAAGGTCTTTAGAGCTATTCTAGATGAAGGTGCTTCAACCTTAGTTTTGTCTCTATCCTATTGGAAAGCCATTGGCTCTCCCAACCTTGAAAAATCACTGACAACCCTAAAATCCTTTGATGGAAGAGGTTTCCAACCCCATGGTCTTATTCCAACTCTTTCAGTTGAGTTGGGGGGTAAAACTATTTCCATTCAGGTGGAAGTAGTGGATGCCCCCTTAGACTACAATCTTCTCTTAGGAAGAAATTGGTTTTACACTATGACCGTTGTCGCTTCAACGGTGTTTAGAACCCTCCACTTTCCCCATTTGGGAAGAATTGTGACGATTGATCAACTTGATTTCTATATACCGGATGTTACTACCCCTATGAAAAATGACGTCTCATTGCTAGGTCAGTCCCCTCCTCCTTACCAGTCGATTGGGGTAGGGATGTTGAAGGACTCCGCCTTTAAGTGCGTGTTTCCATCAGCCCCTTCTAGCACAGAAATATAGACCCTTAATATGATCTCTTCGTTTAGCTATGACCCTAAGGGTAAGCAAGTTGTTGAGACATCCTCCCTAAGCCCGCATGAAGCACTTTATGATGCTATCCTATTTGTTTGCGATGTCCATACAGATGATCTTCATCTTGTGGCTTCAAATCCTTACCACCTACCCTACTGGTTAGAACCTTCGCTTCCTATTCTGGATTATCTCTCCCAGACTTTTCCATTAGATGAGTCTATTGTAGATATTATGAATATGAATGAATCGGTATGGGAGGATCACCGTCACAGATCCTTGTTCCTCCCCAATACCAGTTCGGAAGCTAATGATTTTGTATCTCTCTTGGGTACTGATATTGTCGATGTTCCGCAAACACCTGTCTTGTTGCAAGATTCCGAGTCTGAAAGCAATTTATACAACATTACCAAAATGGCTCCAATCGACATATCGGTCAAGCCTAGAACTATTGAACATGTTCACATTGGGTAGAACTATTCAATAGATGAAATTGAATAGTATAGAGCACTTTTTAAAGAAATCTAAGATATTTTTTTCCTGGTCTTATGAAGAAATGCCTGGGATAGATCCATCTATTGTGGTCCATGAGATAAAAACCTATCCTACAGCCAGGCCGGTTAGGAATATATTGATACAAGTCCATCTGCAGAAGGCTGCGGCTATTAAAGCTGAAGTCGAGAAACTTCTGAAGGAAGGATTTATCTGTCCTGTACCCCTAACGGAATGGGTATCGAATATCATTCATGTCACCAAAAAACAAGGAACTATTTGAGTCTGCATCGATTTCCGAGACTTGAATAAATATTGTCCTAAGGACAACTTTCCAACTCTACACATCAATTAGATTATCGATAATTGTGTTGGGAGAGTCATCTTTTCATTTATGGATGGATTTTTCGGCTACAATTAGATTGAGATATTGCCCGCCGATTAGCATAAGACGACGTTTATATGCCCATGGGGAACCTTTGCCTATAGGAAGTTACCATTTGGTCTTAAGAATGTTGGGGCCACATTCCAACGCGCTATGTCCTATGCATTTCATGACATTAAGAACATTGTGGAGCCATACCTTGATGATGTCCCTGCGAATTCACAACAACAGGAAGACCATCCTCAACATCTTAGAAACATTTTATTGAGATGTCACCATTACAAAATACGGCTAAACCCACACAAATGTGTTTTTTGTGTTGAGACGAGACGTCTCTTAGGCTTCGTGGTTTCCAAGGATGGTATTCGAATTGATCCATTAAATATTGCTGCAATACTTGCTCTACCTACCCCAACCAACCTGCTTGAACTCCAAAGTTTGCAAGGGAGTGCAAACTTTCTTCGTCGCTTTGTTTGTAAATTTGCTAAGAAAACGCATGGTTATATGCATCTCCTTAAGAAGGATACTCCATTCTTCTGGGATGACCAAGCCTAGTGAGCCTTCGATAATCTTAAGCACACTCTGACTCATTTACCCATGATACACCCCCCGGATTACTCAAAGGATTTTCTCTTGTATGTTGTTGCCTCTACTACTACTATCGGAATGGTTTTATCCCAAGAGGACTAGAATGGCCTAGAACATGTCATTTATTACGCCAGTAAGAATCTTCTTGATTCTAAAACTTGATAGTTGCGTGTGGAGAAGCTAGCATTGGCTACGGTCATTGAGCTCCAAAAGTTTCGTCACTACATCCTACTTCACACCACTACCGTACTCACATACCAAAACCCTATGTACTACATCCTGACTCATCAGGTGCTAGGGGGAAAATACTCCCAATGGATTGTCATCCTGCAGGAGTTTGACCTTGAGTTTGCCAAAGCTACTTCAAAGAAATCATTAGTATTTGCAGAGATGATGTGTGACCTTCCCTGTGCTTTAACAGATTCTGAGCCCAGTGATTCATTCCTGGATGAATTTTTGTTCCTAATAAGCACAATTGATCCGTGGTATGGAGATTTAATTATTTATCTCCAGACACAACGTTTTCAGCCTAACATCTCTCGTGATGATCGTCGTTGCATTCATCACCACGCGAAGTACTATCTTATCCTGAATGATACATTGTATAGGCGTGGTATAGATACCATTCTCCGACGATGCCTCACCCATGAAGAGGCTGAACAAATTCTTAATGACTGCCACTCTGGAGCATGTGGCGGTCATCTTTCTGGGATGGCTATAGCTTAGAAAATCCTTCGTGCTAGCTATTTTTGGCCTTCTATCTTTAAATATTGTCACGAGTCTGTTAAGAAATTCCCACCCTGTCAACACTTTTATCCGAAAAAGAACACCCACCCTACTCTGTTACACCCTATCATTGTCGTTGGCCCTTTCGCCAAATCGGGGATAGATTTCATGCATTGTAAGCCTACCTTAGCCGGGGGGCATGGTTACATCATTGTAACTATGGATTATTTCACTAAGTGGGATGAGGCTATGCCTACATATGCAGAGAATGGTAAGACTTCCGCCCTCTTCCTTTTTAACCATGTAATAGCTAGGTTTGGAGTTCCTCAGTCTATTGTCATTGATCATGGATCACATTTTCAAAATCAGATGATGGCAGAGTTAAGTGTTAAGCTGGGTTTTTGCCAAGAAAACTCAACTCCCTATTATCCGCAAGATAATGGTCAATTTGAGGCCATTAACAAAATTTTTAAAACTATGCTGCGTCGGATGGTTGGAGATCACAAATCCAACTGGCACCAGAGTCTCTTCTCCACTCTTTGGGCTTATAGAAATTCAGTGAAAACAACAACTTGTTTTACACCCTTTCAGCTAGTATACGGACTAGAAGCTATCCTACCTATTCAGTGTCAGATTCTGTCTTTGAAACTTGCTGTTGAACTTTTGCCTAATACTTCTACCAAGGAAGAAAGGTTTTTATACTTGACCAATCTTGACGAAACTAGACAAGATGCTTCCTTAGTCAATGAGGCACATAAGAAACACATCAAGGCACAGTATGATAAATATGTCGAGCCTCATGTGTTTAACGAAGGTGACCTAGCACTGACTTATGATCAGAGACATGATAAGTTAGGAAAAGGGAAGTTTGAATCAATGTGGTACGGTCCTTTTATCGTTTCCAAGGTTTTAGAAAAAGGAGTCTATGAGCTCGTGGATTATTACTAAGTCCCCTTCGGGTAACCTCGCAATGGGTTGTACTTGAAGAGGTACTATGCCTATATCATTCATGTATGGTACCTTGTATATATGTACATTGTTTCCCTTTTCAGTGTGTTTTAGTATTTTCAATATGGTTTTGAGTTTAGTGTCTAGACTGTTTATACCATGTTTTGGTTATGCAGATCAGATGACTTTTTTTGGCTTTGTTGATGGTGCTTGCCGCCATACCCTGAACCTTGCTTCAACTGCTTGGGTTCTGTATTCCCCTGCACACGATTAGTTCAGGAGTGGTTTTTATTGGTTCTTCTACCAACAATATCGTCGAGTATGAAGCAGTCATAGGTCTTTTGACTGAGGCTGCATCCTGAGACATTCGTGATTTGGTAGTTTTCATAGACTCACATTTAGTGGTTTGTCATTTGAACCAGTTCTATACCATCAGAAATCCTATACTGCTCCGTCTCTATCTGAGGGTACATCTATTGGAAAGGTCATTTGAGGTTATTACTTATAGGCATATCCCTAGGGCAGACAATGCAGTTGTTGATTCATTGGAAAATTATATCCTAGACTGGTATATTTCCCAGTCATAACATGAAAATCAAACATGATTCATCATATTGTAAATAAACAGTAAAAACACATAAAACTCATGTAAATACATTTCCCATTTGAAGCATATAAAAATTGGAAGTAAAAGTCTGTATATATATATAAAGTGTGTTACAAAACTAGGTCAAGAGACCTCATCTGAATCACTCTGGCTTTTAAGCAGCACAAAATCATACAAAATCCTGAAGCTATATCAAATTTCAATAATACATCATGTAGAACTATCTAGTGGTGCTCATGGTAGCATATGATAGACTGCATTACTCTATGTAGCAAACGGCTAAAATGACTTGACACTCCTGTTGTGTGCCTCTGATATCACATTGAGAGATCGTCGATGGATGCATTAGGTATATCCAGAGTCAACCTCTCCAGGTTCTCCTCTAGCTCTCCCATCGGGTCATCACTTCATTGAACAAACAAGCTCCTGCTCATCTGTCCAGTAGGGAAGATCCCCTAGGTTGTTCCACTCCAACATCTGAATGAAAATATTTTGGTCTTGTTACTATACACAAAAAATAAAAAATAAAACATTAAAAATACAAAAACACAAGTTGCCATCTTAAGGTTTTGTTTCTTACCCATGTCTCCCCATTGTCCGCTAGGTGGAAGTGGTAGGTCAGGGTCACCCCTGAAATCGGTACTTGCATCCACATAATCCTTGATCATGAGGATCTGATCGTTCAACTAGTGGAAAAATGGAGCCCGAAACTTCACTTTCCCTCTGCCTACTCCTATGAGGAACATGATCCTGACCCACCTCAGCATACGAGGGTCTCTCACCCTCAACTCAGTAAATACCACTTGGGGCCTCAGATGAGGGACCCGCTCAAAGAAGAAACAAGCTAAGATGGAACCATAGCAAAACTGTTTCATCTCTCCCTGCCGACACTTGGTTAGCTGGTCCTTGAAGACTGGTAGTAATGCCTCTTCCCAGTTAAAGACAATAGGTCACCATAGCTTCTATAGAATATAGCATGTGTTCCCTAGAAACCTGATGAGGTCCTTGGCTCCCAGCTAGCCTATGTATGGTGAAAAGAAGAGTGCAGAGAGGATCATCCCTCACTGCCTTAATGGGAATTTTATTCCCCGAAGTTCTAGTACTAGGAATGCAGTAATGGTCGATCAACTCCTAGGTGGTCACATCACCTCCACGGGAACCATTCAGTGAAATAGGAGCACCCCATCTAGATAATCTGATCAAGAAGTAGATATCCTCTACCTCAACAGTCAACACATGGGCTCCTACCTCGAAGTATTGTTGATCCGGGTTCCACATATGGAGGATATACTCCAGCAATCACTCATGAGACACCATGCTAGGTGTGCGGAAGAATTTTAAGAGGCAACAATTCCTCAATGCGGCTATGCACCCCGCATTTCTCTCGACAAAGGCATCATCCTCATTGTGTTGTTGTTCTTTCCATATAACCATTTTTTATCGCTGGAAACCTGCCAAAAACAACTAATGGACTAATTAGAAACAGCCTGTCGTTCTTTTTTCCCCACTCACGGTCGGCACCGCCTGAGCTCCGCTTACATAGAGCAATGGCACCACCTGAGTGCAGTGTAGGATGCGTGGTTCTCATGGTGCACCATCTGTCTCTTAAGGGGCAGGAGCGGTGCCCGCATTTGAGATTTAGGGATTGCCTAAAATAGCCCAAAATCCCCACAAAATAAAAAATGGATGCTTTAAAAAGAAAGGCTAAGGTTTTGCCATTTACCTGGCTCTGACGGCGCTCGAATTGGACGATAGAATCTCCCAGAACCAGTGGCTGAATATCTAGCTCAAATTTGCTCCACAATGCTCTCACCAAGTGGTAAATAGTAAAATGGTTTGATTTTTACTATTTAAAATTAACTTTCTATCTATTTTTAGGGTTTTTTAATGTTATGTTGATATTTTAAAATCATTATTATTATAAAATCCATCTGTATAGTTCATTAAATTCATGTTTCAAGAGATTAATATCATTTTTTGAGTCTTGCAGGGGTAGAAATGGAAACAGTAAAATATATGGAGAGTTTGTTTTTGACTTTTTTCATACTTCCATAAAATGGAAAAAGTACCCGAGCGTTTGTATCGACACTTTGGTCACGCTCTTAGAACTTAGTATCAAAGTTTCGAGTCTTTTTTTTATTCTTTTTAAGCTCGTAAAAACTTCTCATCGTAAAAAGAGACCTAATGGAGTCTCCTTTAAGCTCTTTTTGGACTCCCTAAATATGAAAAGATTGTTGAGTAGTTGTATTCTTCATACTCGTAAAAGTATTTGAAGAGTTGTCTCTCCGACGGTAGGTTATCTCTTTTTCGGTTCAGATAGCCTATTTATTGAAAAGGAACACTCCAGCCAATCATGACTGGAAGAGGTCTCTCGGGTATTATTTTATACTTTTTCGAGCCCTAGAGACTAAATCATACGAAAAATGACCCTTTGGAGTTTTCTTTCATCTTCGTTCAGACTCTCTAAATATGAATGATACTGAGTTTTCTTTCATTGGACTCGTTAAAATAAACACTGAGAGACCCTTTTTTGGGAACAAACCCCTCCTTTCTCAGGTTCATGAAATATATGGGAATGGACTTGTCTTCGGATGAGCTAAAACGAGTGTTTGTTACCCTCTTTGAACTCGTAAAAATGAAAATATGCACTCATCAATCATTATGGGGAAATTAAGAGAAGGGAATCATTTTGCAAATAGAATGGTAATAGTTTGTTTCCTTTGAATATGGCACTTGTCTGCACATCATTCAGTTAATTGGGTATTCACCTGGATTACAAGTTGATCCACTTTCATGATTCATGTCACTCTTTTGAGTCTTTCAAAAGAATGCATTGTCCATTGTCGTATTGTGTGTCTGTCTGGTCTAGTCATGCTGCCAAGTATTTTGTCGTGTCGCCCGATGTTCAAAGGAAGAACGAAGTTTACCTCTGCAATTAACACAGCCTTTGTGTCAGTACCTTTGATTCAGTCCTATGGTTACATTATCTACAACATTCCAGAACTATGTTTTGAGTTTCATGTCGTCGATGTGGGATTCATCATGGCCCTTCTTCGACAAGACTATTCATGTCAACATTAGCTCATTATCTAGGAAATAGTCTCAGAAAAAAATTTAGTATCTTGAGATATGTATGCCTCAATGACAGATTCTCTCACTCTCGACAAAGGTTCACATCATTGACCTTTTATCGAAATATTCCGTTGGGTGTTCGACATCAAAACATCTATTCACACTCAATATATTGTACTAGGGTACCTTGACATCAATGGTGATCTTGCTCGCACTTGTTAACGGTTCACATCATTAGTCGGTAATGGAGTGATTTCTACCATGTTCAACTTCAGAACATTGTAATCACATGATTAGAATCGTACTTTGTGGAAGACAAGACGAAGACCTTGGGTATTCATTGAATCACTCATAGATTTCTCCCTAGGTTGCAATGGAGTATATTGTATGAAGTACCAGCATGGATCCACATTTGTATGGTCGTGGCTATGCTCAAATTTGTGTTTGCATGACATAGATCTACGTTGTACATCTGGTAGATGTGTCCAAGTTTGAGTCCTCTAACACATGGATCTACGCTGTATTCTAGTAGCCATGGTTGTTTATTCCTCTAATGGATCTACCTTGTATTGGTCTGCAACCATGATGAGGTTACATTTATTCATGAGTGAAAGTATTGATGTATTGCAGATGCCTACTCGATGACACTCTCCGATCAAGCCGCGCTCTTACCTCAAAAGTGATAACTTGGTCTATCAAAGCTCTCGCCTATCGTATCCCTCTAGCCTCATTCTTTGGGGGGCATTCTGTTACACCCAAATCCTATCACCAACATGTGATAATATTCCTAACACCTCTGTTTTCCCTCAATCCCAAACTTGAAGTGAAAACAGTGCTCTAGATATTGATTCTACCATACAAAACTTCAGCACCGCGCTTCCTCCTAAGCAGATAAGCACCACCTTATGCAGCACCGCCCAAGTTATGTGGAAACAAGGTGGTGCCACCACCTTTAACCTTTGTATTTGACACGGTTCTCACCCATCACCACTCTGTCATAAGGGAGTATAAGCGGTGCCTTTGGTAAAACGTGAAAAAAGGAGGTTTCACGAAGCTTCTAGAACAAAAGCCTTGTGTCTAGCCTTATCCCTACTCACCTGGGTCAGTTAAGCTTGATATCCGTCTTTTGAGGATCTCATGGCCACCTCACCCACCAATTTCTCAACCATTCCTATCCCTTTGAGCCCTATAAATACATGCTTATAGTCCATGGTTGAGGAGAGAAGAAAGAAGTAAAGTTATGTTGTTGATTTAAAATCCTAGCCTAATCTATTAGAGAGCATAGAGGATCAAGTTGGAGCTATCGGGGATGATGTGTTAGTCTTGTGAAGGAGTGCATCGACACTAAGGCAAAATGGTTGTAAGATCTTTCATTCATCTTTTAATGCAAACTTGATTTCCTTCCCATATATCTGTTGTGTTAATCTCACATATATATTATTGGATTCCTTAGTCACTAATATGGATTTATAGATAGTTTTCTGGCATCTTTGATGTTGTTGTATGTTCGATGTGTTTTTGCAGGTCTATAGGTCTTTCATCAGAGGTTTTATTCCAGGCATCTATAACTTTCAAGGAAAGTCTTCAACCTAGTTATTACTCATTTGTTCTGGATCTGAACCATTCAGACCAGAGGAACAAATTCTGTCTGCAGAAGGTGCTATATTCCTGATAACAGAGAAAAGGAAGGAGGCTGATGTGGTCAAAAAACAAGGCAAGTTCCCCGAGACTAGCTTTTCCTTTATGCCTTAAAACTATTGTAAAGCAAGGCAGCTTTCAGAAAAAGCAGATATGCGCTTTAAGGAACTAGGAATAAAGCATACATGCTAAATATGTTTCTAGGATGATTCCAAAGCGCTCCATGACCCAGTTTAGCAAGTATTAACTTCTAGGAACATGTAGAAGTCAACTAACATAGAGAGGAAATATAGGAATCTAGGAATAAGACAAAAATGATTTAATTAATGTCAAATATGGGTAACTATGGGTTGATTATTCTAACACCCCCCCTTAAGCTTGAATTTATGAGTAAATATCATAAATTATAGGGCCTAGCAACAAGGCTTAGTCACCCTTTTACATATTGCATGTCCATACAACCAAGGAAAGAGGAAAAAACCTAGTGGGAAAATCCTCCCTTAAACATGGACAGGAAACAAAATTTTGGAAATCTTGTTATCAAGCATTCTTTACCACATGATCAGAAATCCCCATCAATGATTTTAGATTACTAAAGGTCTTCTCACAAAATACTTTGGTGAAGATGTCTGCTACTTGTTTTGAAGACGCACAGTAGAGTAGAGCAATGGTACCATCATGCACAAGCTCCCTGATATAGTGCATATGGATCTCAATGTGCTTGGTTCTTTGTCTTTGAACTGGATCAATGGAGATTCAAATGGTGCTTTGATTGTCACAATAGATTACTATTGAAAACTCTGATTCAAAACCACATTCTCCAAGTATCCCCTTCAACCATAAACATTGAGTAGCTGCATTTACAACTCCTCCATACTCAGCCTCTATAGATGAGAGTGCTATGATTCTCTGCTTCTTACTTGACCAACTAATTGGTCCTTCTGCAAGCATGAACACATATCCCGAGGTAGACTTTCGATCTGTGTTGTCACCTTCCTAATCACTATCAGTAAATCCAACTAGGTCTAAGTAAGATTTTGCTTTGTAGAAAATCTCATGAGTCCTTGTTCCCTGAACAAAGTTTAGGATCCTCTTGGCCGCTCTCCAATGGATCTCATGAGGTTGATCCATGTATATTGAAGCCACACTAACTGTATAAGATAAGTCAGGTCGAGTATGTGTAAGATAAAGCAAACAACCAATCAATTTCCTATATAGTGTATTATTTACCATAGGAGAAGAACCTGCTTCTTCAAGCTTAACTCCTAAAAGGAATGGAGTCATGCTTGGCTTGCAATATTTCATGCTGAACTTGGTGAGAAAATATGAAGCATACTTTGACTAATGAACCTTGATTCCATGTTGGGATTGAGCGATTTTGAGACCCAATAATTGGCTCAACAATCCCAAATTTGTCATAGAAAAGGCATGGTTCATTGCATCCTTCAAGGAGGCAATCTCTTTCTTTGAACTTCCTGTAATCAGTAGGTCATCCACATAGAGAAAAATAATCATTAAAGAACCATGAATCAACTTCAAATAGACATTAGGATCAGACTTTCATTGAACAAAACTCAGTGACAACAGAAAGCCATCAACCTTGGCATACCAAGCCCTAGGGACCTTCTTGATCCCATACAATGATTTCTTTAACTTGCACACTAAAGATGGATTAGATACAAAAAATTCTAGTTGCTTCATATAAATCTCTTCATTCATATCTCCAATCATAAAGGCACACTTTACATCCATGTGATGTGCCTCCCATTGCTTCGAAGCTGCAATGGCTAGAGAAAGCCTTATGGAGTCCATATTTTCCACTGTTGCAAAGGTATCATTGTAATCAATACCATGTAACTGAGAGTATCCCTTGGATACCAATATTTCCTTATATTTCAAAGGTGAACCATCATCAGCAAACTTAGTTTTAAAGACCCACTTACACTTCACTAGCTTTCTCCCTGAGGGGAGATCAACCAGTTCCCATGTGTTTTTCTTATGGAGTGAGCTGAATTCTTCTTTCATGGATGTTTTCCATCTTGGATCATGTGCTGCATATTCATATGTATTTGGATCAAAATCTATCATCAAATAACACTTCTCAACAAAGAGTAGATCTTTCACACAAAGAGCACTCTCAAATTGAGATCTAGTCCTCCCAGTGTCATTAGGATTTCCAGCTAGTTCCCCAGTTGCATGAATGGTCCTTGATTCCCACTTTGGTATTCTAGGGATGTTAGTATCTGCAATTAATTCATCATTATCAGACATATCAGAATCATAAAACTCATTAGTCTTGTCACTTACAATCAATGGCTGTGGTGGTGAAGAGGACTCTCCAACTTCAACTGTTGCTAAAGGATCTTCTTCGAATTGAACACTTCTTTCAATGAAAGCTTTGTTAGTGCTCAAGTTGATCATATTGTACCCTTTTGAATCTTCAGAATACCCAACAAATAGGCACTCTTGGCTTTGGGGTTACAAAGCCTTCCTCTTTTCAGTTGGAATTCTAGCCCAAGCCTTTGAGCCAAAAATCCTGAAATGGGTCACATCTGGCTTGTGCCTACTGCAAGATTCGAAAGGAGTCATACCATTAACCTACTTATGCAGCACCATATTTTGGATATAGGATGCACAATTTATAGCCTCAGCCCAAAACTTTGGTGGCAAAGTTTTAGCCTCCATCATGCAAGTTGCCATCTCCTTGAGTGATTTGTTCTTTCTCTCAGCAACACCATTTTGTTGTGGTGAGTAAGGAATAGAATGCTGCATCTAGATAGCTGCATATTTTCAATACTAGATGAAATCAAACTTGACATACTCACCACCATTATCAGATCTGAGGATATTGATTTTCCTCCCAGACTTGTTTTCAACCAAGGCTCTAAAGACTTTGAAGAGGTCAAAAACTTCAGACTTATGCTTTAGAAAGTGAACCCAACAATGCCTAGAAAAGTCATCTATGAAGGTGAGTGCATATTTGGATTGACTCATGGACGTATGAGGGAATGGACCAGCAATGCCACTGTGGATCAACTCAAGAGGTGCAGAGGTTCTCTCATGACTAGCTCTCTCATACTTGTGCTCTGGGTGTTTTCCTAGGATACAACCTTGACAGTCTCCCTTAGAAAACTTGATCTTTGGTAACCCTATGACCATGTCTTTGTCACTCAAATCAGAAAGATACTTGTAGTTAAGATGGCCAAATATTTCTTGCTTCATTAGCATGAGTAAGAAGAGCAGAGGGGTTTGAGTAGGGTAGGAAATGGGAAAACTTGTGTACCTTTGAAGTGTGATCAACAACACCTTTTGCTATGAATTTACCATTTGAAATCTCAGTGATTTCAACTTCATTGGGGTGAGACCCAGTGTGAGTCATCTGATACACTGACAATATATTAGAGGCAAGACCTGGAACATACAACACATTATTGAAATTACCATGATCAAGATAAATCCTGCCCTTTCCCATACTGTCAGTCAGAGAGTTATCTCCCAAAACTATTGGTTGGCCTTTCAACATATAAAGAGAGGAAAATATCTCCCTTGTCGAAACCATATGTCTGGAAGCTCCCGAATCAATGATGAAGCTAGCTGAGCTTGAGGTGCTAGCAACCAAGGCATGTACTCTCTCCTTGTCTTCTGAATTTGATCCTCCTTCCCTCTTCTTTGACCAATCAAGAAGGGAGATGTTGTTCTTCTCTAGGAGTTGGGTCAACATGTCAATTTGCTTTTTCATACAAGAGCGCTCAGGATTATAGCCCTTACTGTAGTATGCACACTTGCTCATTTCTCATTTATTCTTCTTCTTCTGGGGGTTCTTCTTGGAGCCCGGGACTCCTCTTAGGACTTTGAATTGTCTCTCTTTTGCTTAGGTGGATTTTTAGATTTTTTCTTGATTTTTGAATCCACCTTCAAATCTCCAGCAACCAAATCTTGGTATTTGGAAGGTTTAATGGTGCCCATCATCACTAATTTATCTGCATCCTAAGTGAGGGATTCCATTAACTCAACAAGCTTAGGAATCTTCCAAGTTCAAGCTGTCAATTTAGTGGCATAGAATGTCAAAACAAACAATGAATAGTCAAGACCAAGCTTTGAGAGAATGGTCAAAACTAGTTGCTCCTCCTTTTCAATCCCACATTGTTTTAACTACAAAACAAGGGCCTTAAACTTGGTAAAATAGAGTTGCAATGATTCGACGCTATTGGGACTCAAGGAGATCAATTCATTCTCAATTTTATGTCCTCTCATATCATCTATATTTCCAAAAATGTCTTCAAGATTCTCCCACACCTCATTAGGAGATGTCAATGAATCAAGATGAAAGAGGAGGTCTCTTGAAATACTCAGACACAAAAGACCATAGGCCTCATCCCTCCTGTTGTGCCATTTGATTTTATTTGCAAGTGCATTGGGATCTGCCTCAGTAAGCATGGTAACCATGTAGAGACCTTTATATCTCAAGAATATCTCCATCTCATCTTTCCATTCGAAGAAATTGAATGGAGTCAAGATGATCTTTTGAGATTGGTCCATATCTCAGCTCCTGTGGTCTTTAGTCAGCAGAATGTGCTCCCAGTCAGTGATGTCGAACCTACAATAACAATTTGGAACGAGAAAAATCAATATGCAAAGGCTCTGATACCATATGTAAATTGAACCCAAGAGATAGATCAATTACACTCACAAAATTGCTAATCAAACATGCAAAATTCACACAAAGGAGACTGAAATTGGAGCATAACTTAATCCTGTATTGAATAAGTGTACATTAGCAAACCATATAAACTAATAGGCTGCTCAAATATATAATTACATGATATATTCTAAAGCAATAGGTTGCTATTCGAATTGGTCAAAAAGCAGGCTTACTAAAACAAGTCAAATCCCCCATAGGTGCAAAAAGGACTTTCCAAATCCATGAAGCTCCTCACGAATTAGCTAAATCAAGTGGGAAAGATAATAAGTGGTGGAAATACAACCGTATTCATGCTTTTGTATGGAGAAAAGGAAGGAGGATGATGTGGTAAAAAAGCAAGGCAAGTTCCCCTAGACTAGCTTTTCCTTTATGCCTTAAAACTGTTGTAAAGCTAGGTAGCTTTTAGAAAAAGCAGATATGCGCTTTAAGGAACCAGGAATAAAGTAGACATGCTAAATATGTTTCCAGGATGATTCCAAAGCTCTCCATTACCCAGTTTAGCAAGTATTGACTTCTAGGAACATGTAGAAGTCAACTAGCATAGAGAGGGAATCTAGGAATAAGACAAAAATGATTTAATTAATGTCAAATATGGGTAACTATGGATTGATTATTCTAAAACTTGTCTTGTTGTGTGTACTCTCATAGGTTGGATTGAGTATGTCTCTCTTGATAGAAAGGATTTTGTGGATTTTATTAGGGAGAATTAACATCCGTTGATCAATTACACACCCAAACTAAACATTTTAGTTAATGGGTGGTTTGTTTTGACTTTTTGTCGACAAAAACTATAACAAAAATACTATCCAAGCCCTAGATTATTCAAGGGGTGGGGGTGGATCATTGGTTTTGAGCAAATGGAATTTGAATTTTAATCTATTAAATGAGTCGGTGACCCTTCACCATTTGTGGTGTATGATGCCAAGGTTCCCTATTCAACTTTGGTCTAGGCAGGTGTTCAAAGACTTGGCTAACAAAATTGGAAAGTTGATTCATATGGATAAGGAAATGTTGTATGGTAATGAAAAATGGATGCATGAGATCCTGATAGAGATGGACGTGTCGAAAGTGCTACCAATGGAGGTGGTTATTAGCTGGGCGACAAAACCTTTATTCAACACCTACACTAAAAACATATACCTTTTTGTTGTTTTCACTACAAATAAACTGAAATTTGAGGGACCAGTGTTTAGGGATTAGTATGGATGTTGGAAGTGGTGAAGCTTCACCTCATAAGGTACCAGAAAATCCGAGGCCATTGGTCATGACAAAGCTGGTGGGTTTTTTCAATAAGTCGTTGGAGTTGAAAGATGCGTTGAAGAGAGTTGGAGAGGGGGTGCCTGGGTATGTTGAATTCGTGACACCCTCTATTATCAGTAAGCATGACTCCTTGTTTCTATATTATTTTAATTCTTTTTATTTTCCAGAAGTTGATTTTATCAAGCAATGTATCCGAAGAGGGAATAGTTCTATTGTTGGTAGTGATGTGGTAGGGGGGTTTGGGTCAAACCCTCATTCAAAATAGCCTATGTTGGCCCCCAGGGCATTGTGGCGTGTCTTGGATTCTAGTTTTGGGATGGGTGGTCCTCTTGTGGTGAAGGGAAATGCTCAAAGCCTCGACTTAGTTAAATTTGGGCCTAATCCCATGTCGAAGGGTAACACCATGAATTTTTGTGCTTCCTTGGTCACCCTTGTCCATCCTTATGGGGGAAGGAGGGTGTTGGGTCTGCTTTCCTAGCTTCTATTCCCTTGGTGGATTCCATTCTTGGTGGTCAAGATGATGTGGTCAAGGCTTCTATTGGTGAGGATTAGGATTCGATGGGTGAGCAACTGAATTCTTCTCTTGGTACCTCTGCTCGATACGCTCTCAAATATGAACCCCTACAAGTTTTTCTGATAAGTTATCCAGGGAGGGGGTTTCTCATGTCAATTCAATCCGATTCTAGAATGTTACAATCTAGAAGAAAAATACCTTGAAGGATGTGCACAAAGTGTCATCGATGGTATCCGATGACAATGGAAATCATGGAACTCCTTATCTTCCTCTCTCTGCTAGGTTGAAAGTGGCATCTAGACAGTTTTCTAATAATTATGTTTTCTGGCCCCTTAGAGAAGAGCAGGCCATAGAATCAGTGGATTATTATTGCCTCTCTCCTTCAATGTCAGAGCAATTGGGGTCACCCCTAAATACCAAGCCCTCAAGTTATTTTTTGAATGCATTCATCCAGATTTAGTGATGGTTCAGGAGACTATGTGTTTGGAAAATAAAGCGTCTGATTTCTTCTTAAGGATGCTTCTAATATGAGAATGATGTATGTTAGATTCCAATTGTTTATCTGGTGGTTTTCTAGTCGCATGGAAGCCAGATGTGGTTGTTTTAAGACCATTCATCACTGATGGTGGCATTTTTTTGCAAGGGAAGATAAGGGGTTTGGAGGAACAAGTCCCAATCCTCAATTATTATGGAACTTATTGTAACCATAAGGTGTTTTGGGAATATAGGGTGATGGAGGATATTCTTAGGAATCCCTGTATCATTATGAGGTGATACCTCAATTTTAACTTGGATGCTAATGAAATTTAGGGTGGATCTTGTGCCAATCCTCTCTCATTTTTCTTTAAATAATTCTTCTAATATAAAAATATGATTGATTTTGTTCCATTTCTGATTGCTCCAACCTGGCATAACAATAGAGTGGGGGATTCATATGTTTCAAATAGGTTGGGCAATTGTTTTACTCCAGAAGGTTCTACAAAGCTAGTTTCAAGGTTTTGGTCCTGGTCCTATAATCTGGGGTTATCATATCATACTCCCATTATTTTCCAGCTGGATTTGGAAAAGAGAAAACAATGTCACCCTTTCAAATTAAACCATGTATGGTTGGAGATTTTTTTGTATCAAGTTGGTTGGAGATTTCTAGTGATCATTTAAATCAAATCCTACAAAATTTTCTCTGTTTAATCTTATGAAGAATATTAACAAGCTGCGTCTAGTGGTGACTGAATGGAAGAGGAAGAAAAAAATGATCCTACGGGATTTAAAATTAGCAACTCCACAAGATATTCAAGATGGATTGAAAGTCACAGTGAAAGAATATTGAACGAGGAAGAATTCCAGTGTTAGAATTGTCAAACAATCATGGTGAAATTAATCTGACAAGGGGAAATAAGGAAAACATAAACTGAACTCAATAATCATTAATCTATATGTAATGCATCCATGCTACAAAGAAGGGAATTCGAATCCTCTAGGAGTGATTCGAATCGCTGACTCCATATTGACTCCAAAATTGCTTAAAGTTGGAATAATCACCACCACTAAAGAATCACTAGTGGAAATTCAAAAAAATGAAACACTTAACAATCAAATAACTAACCAAGTTAGGTGAGCAAAGGCACACAGTTCCTTAAATAATGCAAAAGAGGTGCTACGCTAACAAAGACTAAACTAATTGTGGCCCATTGAAACATAACTCAACATTGACTAGGGTGAACTAATGGTGGGAGTCCCCCTCTAAGTGATCTCCTAAAATATAGTGATTGGTCTCTAGAGATCCTAGATTTATGCATGAGGATGCATCAAGTGGCTAGTGGGACCCAAAATACATCTTGATACACTAATGAAAGAGACATTGACATTATAATCTAGGAAACTAACAGTCCTTTGATGGTCCTAGTATTCAGATGGGCAATAATAGTAAAGTCCAAACAAAAGGGAAGGGATCTATCAAGCTTGAACATGGAAGGTTCAAAGATGTGCTATTTGATCCCTCCCTAGCTTCAAACATGTTATCTGTCTATCAGATGACCCATACTGGATCTCCAAAGCGAGTGATCTTTGGTCTTGACTCACTGGAGATCACATATGTCTCTACTAGGAGCATCATAGCAAAGGGTACTGAAAATCATGCTTCAAAAGCATATGAGTTCTCACATTTCATGCTTCCTTTAGAACCAGTGCACTCTTAGCAGCCACTTGCAAGGGAAGGTAAAATCATTGCATCTACTTCTTTTACAGCTTCTACTAGTATTGCAGATCCATATTTATCAGTTTATGAGATTGAGATTCAAGGTGACTCAGATCTATATTCAGTCCCTACTTCCAAACTGGAAGCTAGGAATATGACTGGAAACTTACCTGACACTCAGAAAGGAAAGACCCTTGCGCTATGCCATGCAATCTTACCTCCTTCAGAAAGATACAATAGAATCCCTGTAATATGCTATATGGAAAGGGCTCAGTATCACTACATTTAGAAGAATAGATATGATCATACACCTCTTCATTTAGCAAGAGACAAAGGTTACATTCCTCCTTCCTTCCATTATCATTTTTGGAGAAGAAGGAGAATTCAACATGGCAGGCCCCAGAATACATGTGCACAACACACGATGCATGTTGCTTCACTACCTCACAGAGATGAAGATTGCAACAACATATTTTCAAGTTTTTCAAACTTGAGACCTGATTCTACCTGCTTAGATAAAGGGGGGGCTTTTTTCCCATGTGGTTTTTTCCCCAGCTCCTTGTATTAAGCAGTTACTTTATTTTACTTGATGTAATGGGTGACCTATGGTCTTAGTTACTAGGGCCCATAGATTGTATTCAGGGGGGGTGTTAGGATTATTAATCCTCCCTTGTCCAATTTGGTCATATGTCTAAATTAGGATTCATGTCTAAATCGGGAGTCCATCCAGTCTAATTTTAGTCATTAGCACCATTGGGTCCACTTGGCCTAATTGGGAACATGTTTTAGTTACTAAAGTGTGGGGAACACTAATTGAGGCTTACTGCCACTGATTGCACTTAATTGCATCAGTTTAGGAGCCTCCTAGACCAATCCCTACAATTTAGGAGCCACTAGGAGTGCCGAAACCAACCAAGGTCAGTTCAGTTCAGTTGATGACTAGTCAAGCTAAGTTAGGAGTCATTTACATTCAGTTTTAGTCCTCTACATTCAGTTAGCGCTAGGTTTACATGAATGCACTCAGGAGGGGCACATTTCTCACCTACCATAGTTAGTTAGCCTTAGTTAACACTGAATGTAACACTTGAGTTGTGTTTTAGAGCTCTGATGAACTCCGGTTGTGGTTTAGACAAGGTCAGTTAACTATTGAGTCCTCCGATAGTGATTTAGACAAAGTCTTAGTTACCTACAGTCAAGTAGAGTCTATCAATTCGAATTTCCTCATGTGGATTCAAATTTCATGTGGATATTAAAGCCATTGTACTTCATTGTAATTATTATCTAATTATTTTTTTTATTAATGAAAGCATTCACAACTGCAAGCCATTTTTGCACTGTTTCATTCTTCAATTGCTGAGTAAATTGTGTGATCTATTTTGTGAGTTGTGTGTTTGTATACAGATCTATGTGCTCAATTTAATATGGTATCAGATCCTCAGTGGACAAGACACATATCCTCCTCAGATCTCCAGCTGGATCATTTTTTTGAGCAAATTGCTCCTTCCAGTACTACACTAGAAGCAGAGAATTTACCACTTAATATCCCAAGTTAGGAAATTGTTGATCAAGCTTGCTTGATCAACTATGCTGGGTGTGAAGGAAATTCCAAAAGTGTAGACTATCGACCTTACTTTGTATGTTTCATTGTGTGACAAGTTATCAGCATTTCTTACAACATTTGCTACAAGTAGCTCTTTCTTCTCACTGCATTCACTACAGCAGCTCAGTCTTTCTTACTACATTCAAAATGGCTCATCCAGTAGAGCCTCTCACTCCCTTCAACTATCACCAGTGGAAGGAAGACATGGTGGTAATGCTCTGCACCAAGCAGGTCTTTAGACTCATAGAAGAAACATAGGCAGTTCCATCTTTAGATAATGACAAAGAAAAGTACTGGAATAGGCTTGATGAAGCCCATGGACACTTGCTCTCCTCGGTCTCTAGAGATCTTTGATTCCACATCCAAGGATTGGAGACTCCCAAGGAGGTTTGGGACAAGCTTTCCTCCTTATTTGATAAGCAGGATGAGATGAGGATCCATCAGCTAGAAAATGATCTGATCACTCTTAATCCATCCAAATTCGAATCACTGAATGAATTCTTCACAAAGTTCAAGGATATATCAGTTGAAGCAATGCAAAGTGGAGAAGGATGAATATCAACTCATCCTTGCCATTCTCACAAAGCTCAAAGCAGACTACTCAGTCTTTGTATCCACCTTCCAAATAGTAAGGATCACTACTCCAAATTGGAAGATGCCCACTCTTAATGCCTTCATTCAATCTCTTATTTCTGAGAATGATAAATTGATCCAAATGGGGATCATTCGAACTTCCAAAGATCTAGCTCTGGTTGCAAGAGGAGATAAGGTAGCGAATGCCAAAGGGAAGCAAAGAGATGAGTCTCCTGTGAATAAAGAGCAGTCAAAAGAGCCTTTAGGTTCGAAGAGAAGCAAGAAGAATGGCAAAGGCAAGGTCCTCTGCTCTTACTGTGGAAGGGGATTTCATTCAAAAAGCTTCTGTATGAGAAGACAACTTGATGAAATGGCTCTTGTTTTGAAGAAACATAACATTTATGTACCTGCTAGCATAAGGAAGGATGACTCTGAAGAAGAAGAAGATGAAGAATACCAAAGGAAAGGCCATGCACTGAAGGCATGTTGCACATCAGCACATGTCTTCCTCATTGATTCTGGAGCTTCCAACCATATGGCTGCATCCAGAGAATGATTCTCTTCTTTTCAGTCCTTTAATGGTCCTATTATTCAGATGGGCAATAACAGTAAAGTCCAAACAAAAAGGGAAGGGATCTATCAAGATTGAACATGGAAGGTTCAAAGATGTGCTATTTTTTCCCTCCCTAGCTTCAAACCTATTATCTGTCTATCAGATGACCCATACTGGATCTCCAAAGTGAGTGACCTTTGGTCCTGACTTAGTGGAGATCACAGATATATCTACTGGAAGCATCATAGCAAAGGGTACTGCAAATCATGCTTCAAAAGCATATGAGTTCTCACATTTCATGCCTCCTTCAGAACCAGTGCACTCTCAGCAACCACTTGCAAGGGAAGGTAAAATCATTGTATCTACTTCTTTTACAACTTCTACTAGTATTGCAGATCCATATTTATCAGTTTATGAGATTGAGATTCAGGGTGACTCAGATCTAGATTCAGTCCCTATTTCCAAACTGGAATCTAGGAAGATGACTGGGAACTCACCTGACACTCAGAAAGGAAAGACCCTTGTGTTATGCCATGCAATCTTACCTCCTTCAGAGAGATGCAATAGACTCCTTGTAAGATGCTATATGGCAAGGGCTCAGTCTCACTACATTCAAAAGAATGGATATGATCATACACCTCTTCATTCAGCAAGAGACAAAGGTTACATTCCTCCTTCCTTCCATCATCATTTTTGGAGAAGAAGGAGAATTCTACATGCCAGGCCCCAGAATACCTGTGCACAACACACCATGCATGCTGCTTCGCTACCTCACAGAGATGGAGATTGCAGCAACATATTTTCAAGTTTTTCAAACTTGAGACCTGATTCTACCTGCTTAGATAGAGGGTTTTTTTTCCCATGTTATTTTTGCCCCAGCTCCTTGTATTAAGTAGTTACTTTATTTTACTTGATGTAATGGGTGACCTATGGTCTTAGTTACCAGGGCCCACAGATTGTCCAAGTTAGCATTCAGGGGGGGTGTTAGGCCCTTATTAATCATCCCTTGTCCAATTTGGTCATATGTCTAAATCAGGAGTCATGTCTAAATCGGGAGTCCATCCAGTTTATTTTTAGTCATTAGCACCATTGGGTCCACTTGGCCTAATTAGGGCACATGTTTTAGTTACTAAAGTGTGGGGAACACTAATTGAGGCTTACTGCCACTGATTGCACTTAATTGCATCAGTTTAGGAGCCTCCTATACCAATCCCTACAATTTAGGAGCCACTAGGAGTGCCAAAACCAACCAAGGTTAGTTCAGTTAAGTTGTTGACTAGTCAAGCTAAGTTAGGAGTCAGTTACATTCGGTTCTAGTCCTCTACATTCAGTTACCTCTAGGTTTACATGACTGCACTCAGGAGGGGCACATTTCTCACCTACCATAGTCAGTTAGCCTTAGTCAACACTGAATGTAACACTTGAGTTGTGTTTTAGAGCTCCGATGAACTCTGGTTATGGTTTAGACAAGGTCAGTTAACTATTGAATCCTCAGATAGTGATTTAGACAAAGTATTAGTTACCTACAATCAAGTAAAGTCTATCAATTTGAATTTCCTCATGTGGATTGAAATTTCATGTGGCTATTAAAGCCATTGTACTTCATTGTAATTATTATCCGATTAATTTTTTTATTAATGAAAGCATTCACAACTGCAAGCCATTTTTGCACTGTTTCATTCTTCAATTGCTGAGTAAATTGTGTGATCTATTTTGTGCGTTGTGTGTTTGTCTACAGATCTATGTGTTCAATTTAATAGCCGTGAGTTAAATATTCTCCTCCTTAGTGCTCACCATATTGTTCTGGACGCACCCTTCTTCTTGGCTACAATCATGCCAAAGTATTTCGAAATTGGGCTGCTCTTCTCTTCCATTTACCGCAACAAGAAAGGTCTCCCATGAGGAGGGTATTCCGTCGATGTCAGTTCGTATAATACCACCCTAATCCTTCCATGTATTTAAGTTGGATGTTGCTTTGATTATGTCTTCTGGTTGAATGGATATAGAATCCATTGCTTCAAGCTCTTTCTCAATTCTTCAATATATACAGAGGATTAGGGTGTTTGCACAAAAATAAGCTCTTGCACACCCTTGCTTTGATACCATGTTAGTGATTGAGAAAAATATGAAGAAACTTGAACTTTAAAACTTTAATCCACAATTGTAGTGCATATAGATCTCATCAATACTCCAAATAGATAAATAAATCAAAGCATAGAACATAGGATATACCCTGGAAAAACCCTCCAATGATTTGGAGGATAAAAAATCCAGCAAACAATCTTAGAGTATGATTTATAACTGGCATAGAATGATTACAACACAATAGAAGATTGCTTTCACCGAGAGCACCAGAGAGTGAAGATCAAATGTAATACCGTATCTAAATTTCTAAGTGCATAGCACTTTAATAAAAGGTCAAATTAGGTTATACAACAAAAACAGAATGGTTGCATGCATGATTAACTTGTTAACACTTAGAACAATGATATATCTTCAATCATGCACCCTCCATTGATATGGTGCCAAGATTTCACTCCATAATGATCTCCCACTAGAAGATATGTGCCTTCCATTAATTAACTAACTCTAACTGAGTTGTTAACTGAGTGTACTGAACTGGATGGAACTACATGCAATTGAATGGAACTGAGTGTAACTGAAGATAAATGAATGTAACTTAACATAACTAAATGTAAATAAACAGAACTGAATGTAACTAAATAGAATTGAATGTAACTGAACAGAACTAGTGCTTCTCCATCGGTGTCATATTCAACAATCACTTGCACTAATTAAGGAGCTGATTCCTTAATTAACTGAACTTGTTTACCATAACTAATACTCAACTGATGTCTTATCGATTCGAGTTCACTTGGTGGAAACATGGGCAATTCAAATTCTCTCTCCATTAATATTAATTATCTCTCCATGGTCCATATGTGTTTTCATAAATTCTATATCATACCATACTCATAAGAATTGTTTCAAACATATGATCATATGTATTACCCCAGGTCATATAGTCACATGCTAAAGTAAATAACTCTAGGGGTAGCTAATCCCTAAAGGAGACTTGTAGCACCTATCTACCATGACTAGCCATACATCACATAGTATATCATCAAGACTTAATACAACATAAGTCATGTGAACTTAATACAACATAAGTTCTGTACTTGACACAACAAGTCTCAGACCTTAACATAAGGTCATGATCTTAACCATAAAATCCTAGTACAAGCATCTCTCCTGAATATGACTATGTCATGTGAACTTAATACAATATAAGTTTCGAACTTGATACAACACAAGTCTGAGACCTTAACACAACATAAGGTCAAGGAGAAGATTTGAACCTAATTACAACATAGATTCCATACTTGATTACAATACAAGTCTCATCGGAATGACTCTTGAAGTTGTACTCTCAACAGTTCCCAACAACCTCAATGGATTTATGAACCCATTTAGGCCTAGGATTGGGAGTAGGGATTGGATATGGATCTGGACCTGTTTGAACTTCATGCTCAATAACAAGATCTGATTCAACTTGATCTTCATCTTCGAATTCTAGATCTGAATCATCAAAGAAACACTATCATGTGCAAATGGTTTAGGTAGAGTAGATTTAGCTTCCTTTTCAATTGGCTACAGATCTTGCAATGGATCTGAGTATGGAAAAAAATGTGAGAGCTCATATTCCTTGGAGGCATGGTTTGCAGCACCTTTAGCTATTAGATTACCCTTTAGGGTAAATTTGGATGAAAAATGGGCCTCCTAAGGAAAATGGCCAAAAAATTCATGTAAACAATTGATTATTATTATATTATTTCACTTTTATTAAAGCTGCCTAGGGTTATTTCACTTTGATCAAAGCTACCTTATAAATATTTTATATTAAAATAAATTTATGAGGACAAAGTTTGATCTAATTTTTTCACGCAAATAAGGAAAGAAAATTAAATACAAGTTCCATCTTAAAAGTTATTGGACCCAACTTTTCATTATTATATTAGTTTTAATATTAATTACTATTATATATTAGTTATATTGTTAGCTAGTATTATACATTAATATTAGCTATGATATTAGTTAAAGGTTATTAACCTAACTTTTGAACGGTTATTATAAAATATTAATTATAATATAATATTATTATATATTGGGGATAATATTAATTACTATTACTATTATATATTAGCTATAATATTGATTACTATTATATATTATATATTTGTCACAAATTACCTAAAAGATGGATGGGTATATTACTTATGGTATTAGTTAGAAGTTATCGCACCCAACTTTTGACGATTTTTTTTTGTAAGTAAGTTGTTTTATTTATATAGTAAAGAGAAGATTGCATCATGACACCTAATCTATTTTCTGTAGATAACATCATCTCCCAACTCATGGGCCAAAATGCTACATAGACGGACTATTTCATAACATACTTTCGACATCACATAACTTCGGCAAAACTTCATAGAGAATCCATGTCTTGCTAACCTTCAAGCATTACAAAACCTACTTGGCATAGTCGTTGTTAATAGACGAATACTATTCATCACATCAAAATAGAGACCTTGGACAATTATACCTAACAAACAAAAATAACTCCTACAAAATAATATAAGGAAGGTCGAGGATGCGACCATGGAGATTGCTCCTCGCAGGAGTTTGTTGGGACGCTGGAGGAGGTTGTGCCGAAGGAACTTGCATGTCAAGCCCTTGCAAGATGACATACATCTTTTGGTTAAACACCTTTGACTCCTCCTTTATCTCTGTACGCCATTGCCAAGGCTTCTCCTCATCATCTCCCATCTCCTGCTTCTCCCACATCGTTCGTCCCAACGGGTTTTTATTACCTAGAAAAGTGCCACGGTTCACTCATAGAGACTGAGTCTTCCCACATTCTTTCTCGGGTCTAGGATCAAGTCTTTAGCTTTACATAATTCCTCATGCATGGTGTCCCTGTCCAGTTCCGCCCACAACTTCTTCCCAGTCTCATTAATCCTTTGTTGGATGTTAGTGGGAAGACTAAGTTCATACATTCGAACTTCCCATAAGGATTTATTTTGAGCTCGATTCATTCAACAGTTCTCATCCTCCAGATCCATCTCCTGATTTCTCCTTCCTCTTCTTACATCCATGATTTTCTATGCGTTCTTACTTTGGTTGACATCCATTTTCCCAATCGCCAGCGCTCCTTTGCTTACAATAACAACTAAGTACATACACAATTGTGTTTTGTTGTTATGTATTTTTTCGCCACCTTACTCGTCTCTAAATAGCAATTTTCCATTCTGAGCCATGATTAGACTCATCCTTGCTACGATTCCCAGGTCATGCTCCATGGTACTGTGCAGATAGATCCCATGCATTCATTGATATCCGTCATTTCCTTCATTCACCTCTACTCGTTTTCCAGTTGATTGAAAAGATTGTGTATTGATCATGAAGCTATGCGAATTTAGGCCAACCTTCCCTTTGCATGATCTCGTTGCAACCTGAATGGTAAAATATCCCTTTACGTGGATGGTTCTGGGCCCTCATGTTTTCCTTCCCTCTATGTTCCATGCATTAGAGGAAATTTCAACTCAAAATGGGCCTTTTAACTAGAATTCAAATTCCATGTCATCATGTGTTAGCCAATGAAATTTATTTAAATTTGAAATACCGTATAGGTCTTAAACAATTTTTTTAATATAAATTTGGGGACAGGTATCATAAAAAAACTACTTTTTTGGTTCGTATTTTCGACATATCTCCCTGTGACTTACTCAAATTTCGATATGGAGAGATCGTTGGATGAGAAATTAAATTCCACATCCAACGAGTACCCACTCGGCATACTTTTGACGGACCCCGCTACCGCAAAAACATGAAATACCTGGAAAACGTGATGATGACATCATCATCACGTTTTTTAGGTATTTATTGTTTTTGGGGTAGCGACGCTTTGCCAACATTTGTTAAGAAATATTTGAGTGTTTTGGATTCTTGGATAAAGAGGTGGACCATCAACATAGTGTGCTAAACAAACTGTTGGTGTGGTTGTCTGTCAGCCTTTGGGTGAACCAAGATCCCTCGTAAGTCATGGTTGTTCTGCAGCGCTGTGATTGTTCTTCCCAAACCTTTTGCCATAATGATGAATAGGAAAGGAGATAATGGGTCTCCCTGTCTTATGCCCCTTGTTGGTTTTATTAGACCCAACAAGACTCAATTAACAAGAATGGAGAATAAATCTGAGGATACTAGACTCATGACCCAATCAATCTAGATGTCCTTAAATCCAAAGGATTTAAGCATTTCTATCATAAAGTGATAGTTGAGTTTGTCATAGGATTTCACAATATCAATATTTACCATCATTCCAAGGATTTTCATTGTTTTAACTAAATGTAGTACTTCATGAACCAGGATAATGTTGTCCATTATATGATGTTCTTCGACAAACCCCGATTATCCTGGTGAGATCAGGGAAGGAAATATGTGTTTGATTATATTCACTATGACCTTGGTTATGATCTCATATATGAAATTACACAGGATTATGGGTCTGAATTTGTCAGGTGATTTTGCCCCTTTACTTTTTGGAATGAGGGTGAGGAAAGTAGCATTGAAGGATGGAATGATCTCCCTAGATTCCTGAGAGTCCTCCATCATCTTTCACACTTCCTGCTTGATGATATCCCACAAATGGTGGAAGAAATTTACAGTGAATCCATCCGGTCATGGTGCCTTTCCATTCGCCATTTGGAGGAAATCCTCTTCAACTTTGAGGAGTGTGATCAACTTCATTAGCATTTCATTATTCTCCTGGGAAACTAGAGGAGGGATATGTTGGGTTATTTGTTCGATGTCCCTACTTTTGTCCCATCTTGGATCAGTCATTATCTCCTGGAAGTGATGGCTCAAGGCCATCTCAATCTCTTCCCTCATTTAAACTCTTTCGCCACTGGAATTTTTAATCAAAATATTTTTTTATGCGATCTATCTTGGATGACTGATATCTGAAAGAACTTTGTGTTTCTTTCCCCCTCTTTGAGCCATCTATTTCTTGATTTATGGCACCAAAGTATTCCTCCTGTCGTTCCCTCTCCTCTATTTTTGTGCATAGTCTAGCTTCTTCTACCTAAAGTTCAGTGGTATATCCTGAATTCATCCCCGTGGTTTGCATCTCTGTTATCCTAGTTTCAAGGGATTTTTTTTGTCTATGGATATGTTTCCAAACTCCTCCCTATACCATTTCTTGATTATTTATTTTAACCTTTTTTATTTATGTTGAAACTTATACATGCTCTAGACTTCACCTTCACTTAATTCATCCCACCACTGCTTGACCTTCTTTGTGAATTTAGGGTGTCCTATCCAAAAAATTTCAAATCTAAATTGTTTTATAAACTATGAACCCAGTCCGATCCACCATAATTCTACTAGACAATGGTCTAGGCCACACAACCGGGAGAACCAATGAGTGAATTTCACTACCTGATTCCATTATTGAATCTGAAACTAAGAAACAGTCTAGAAGGGATGCTATGTGCATATCACTCTTCCCCTTGTTCCAAGTGAAACTCCCATGTTCAAATCAAGAAGAAAGAACAAGAGGAGGTTCACTCCCATGAACCATCATTCCTTGAAGGGTATTTGAAGATGAGTTAAATGGATATCCATGAGGCCCTTATCATACTCCATGATATTAAAACATTGGTGTCAAATTCTTGTTGGAAAATTTATTCATTAGAGGATCCATCCTTCCTTGAAGACATGGAGAAGATTCAAAGAGCAATGTGCAACATTGAAGGTAATTTAATGTCTTTTATTTTTTATAGAAACAATTTGCTTGAGCTTAATGAATCGTTACATTAAGCATACTTGAATAATAATGAGTATATTCATAAGCTCAAAATTAAAATGAGCAACTTCTTGAGAGGCTGCAATATGCTTGTCCTTCCTCCTATGATTCAGATTGCCATATGGTAGATTGCTTGGAGGATTCTCATGACATGATGGATCATGAGAAACATGAAAAATTGCAAGTTCTTGATGTGTTTGAAGATTATCTTAATGAGATCCAATAACTTTTTGTGGTGGAAGAGGAACTTGAGTTGCCTATTGAAAATGGTTACACACTTTTTGAAGAAGTTCATGATTCCACCACCTTGGAACCAACACATGACAAAATTTTTCCTTTATTAAGGCAGGTGCATAATCCTACCCCTATGGATCGTTAACATGATGAAAATTTTTCACTTTCTAATCCTTTGGGTGATTTGTTTCTTTCTCCTACATCCTACGCTTCCAAATTTTGCAGCATTCATCCTAATGAAGTATGGGTGAATGGTGCCACATGAGGAGTAGGGAAATTCTATCTCTCATTTTGATGATGACATTATTAGAGCTCCAACTTATTTACATTTGCAACAACATACTTTGTTACATTGTGCTGATACACATCTACATGGGTGCACCTATGATGTTCACTTGAATCACTTGGAAACTCATGATTTTCCTTGCTCCTTTCCTAGTCCATTTGATGTTGGAGGAACTTCATCCCACACTTGGGTGAAGAGATATACGATTGAAGAACATTCTTGTCAGCAGCAACATCCTCTGTTATTTCATGATGATATACATATTCATGGGTGTATTGAGGAGACTACTTTGAGCCACTTGAAGTCTTCATGTTTTCTTTGCTCCTTATTTGGTTCAGATTTTTGTGGAGGTTCTTCATTCACTTCTTGGATGAAAAAACACATGGATGATTATATTGATGCAAATTATATTTTTTTGGAGCAGCATTATGGGACATGGGATCCCAACCTATGTCAATGGGGCAGATCTGATATAATACTTAATGCTTGTGCTTATGGACCACATGATGATCTACTTACTTGGATGTACAAACACCTTCATGATTCTCTGATGAGGTACCTTCTTGATGTACATTTGTATGATGTTGTTATGTACTTTCATGATCTATATTTTGTACTCATGATGTTTGTATGGGTGCAATACAAGCAATGGGCTCCTGGCATTGCTTGGTTTCAACTCACTTGGAGTAGCAATTCGATTGTTGGTTTGAGAAAGAAAACCAACCTTCAGTTGTTTGAGTTCATGTTTGCAGAGCAGTGTTCTAGTTTACTATGTGGGAGACCTTATGACAAATGGATTCAATTTTCATATGCTTGGTGTTCATGGAATTTCATCATAGGAATTTCACACCATGCATGTATCAGGATCATATGGTACCATGGGATCATTTTTGGTCTCATTGGTGTCAATTTTGGGAGCAACAAGTAACATTGGATATTTAGTCACCACTTGAGGAGATGATTGTAATCAGAGTAGTGCAGCAACAAGCATGGTGGTTCCTCCCTAATATTTTATTGGAATCTTAAGAAATTCAAAGTTTGGTAACTTAGTACCAACTTCAAAGAATCATACGGAAGCAAAAAGGGGTGAAAGTTCAAAAAATGTTTCCAAAATATGGAGGTAAAGATTATTTACACAAATTTGGTTTTTATGGATTTGATTAATCCTTTTGATGTTAGTGGTAATGTTACAGGATATATCAATATGCAAAATCCACATCTCTTTACTTTTGGGAACACAAAATTGCAGTACATGAGTGCCACTACTGAAGTTGCAGCTAAAGAAAATCAATGAGCAGATCCATAAGAGAGCACTTGGTGCAAGGGAAGGAGTACCAAATGAGGATGCCACTTGGAAATATAAAAAAAATTTCAGCATACAAACTTGGAATTGCTTGAGGACAAGCAATATTGATTGGGGAGGATTTTTCATTTCCCAAATTAAATAATTTCCAAATAATACTATTTGCAAATAATGTTTCACCAACCTACTAGTTCCATGGGTTGAGATGGAGACATAAATTTTGTAACAAGGGGCTATGGGACCCAAAAGGACATTAGTTTACCATATTCGCATTTAAATGGGTCACATAAATGATAAATGCTAAGAAAATAATGTGGCATGGGTTCATGAAGACACTTGGAAGCTTGTGAAAACTTTGGGTGACTAGATTCCCCACACACTTGGCATGATATTCATCCAAATTCGAACACATGGGTAATGTAACATTATTGGATGGTAATGTAGTGTCCAATAACATATAATGAGACAAGGGAGTCGAATTGGTAAAGGAGGGTAACTCCGATGGAAGAGGAAGAGACTAGAAGACAAGGTGTGCCACTTGGAAGGAGATTCTATGCACTCTATGACAACAAATGATGCAAGATTCTATGACAAGTATGACAAATTCAGACCTGATTGCGGACATATGAAAAATATGACATGTCGAGGCTAAAAATAGCCACAAAGAGGTCAAATTTGGGAGTTATAGGAAACCATTCAAATTGGGGAAATAATTGGAGCATGAAGAGGAAGACAAGTGTCATGAGAGTTACTAAACCACTAAGATGAGTTGGAGGAATCTCAAGGAGGGAAATTCGACCTTAGGAGGCATAATGATGTTAATAAAAGGATTTCATGAGGAAGGAGAATAACTTTTGACCATTTGTTAATTGGCCTTTGGAATTTTTGAGAGCTTTTGTTTGTCCATTGCACGGTGAGTGTTCACTTTCCCTGCTTATGAACCAATTTTGAGGGAGTTGGATTCCTTTCCAAGTTGGTTGATGAAGAGCCCATTCAGACCTCTCATGTGAACTTAATGAAGGAGTTTTATTTTTAGTTTAAAGGTCCATACAATCGAATTCTCATATATCTCCCCATTCTCTCCTTCCTTCTTCTCCATTTCCCCACACTCACATTTGATGGTGCACTTGTTGGAGTGATTCTTGTGCCTTGCTGAGGATAGTTGATGACAAAGCTTTGATTTATGATGTATGGATATGTAATATCATATCCATGTGCTCTGTAAGTCAAAATATCAGAAATACATGTATGAAAGGCTCGCATTTCCCGTGCTCTTGAATAACTAGTTTTCATGGATTTGGCTTCAATATTGAAGTAGGTTTATATTAGATTTGTATGAGGACATTTATATGAGTTTTATGATGATGTGGAATCAATATATAATGTATGTATCTGTAATATTATGTCCACATGCTCTGTAATTCAAAATATCATAGATACATGTATGAAAAGCTTGCATACTCATGCCCTTGTATCACTAGTCTTCATGGATTTGGCTTCAATCTTGAAGTAGTTTTATACCAAACTTTGTATGAGGGATATTGTATGAGTTGGATGAAGTTGGGAAAGCCATATATGATGTATTACTCTATAATTTAATTTCCATATCCTTTGTGGGTATAAATACAAGAAATTCATTTGTGAAAAGCTTGCATTCCCATGCCATTGAATCACTAGTTTCCATGACTTTGGATTCAATCTTGAAGGAGTATTGTATTAGATTTGTGGGAGAATTTTCCTTTTATTTTTATGCTGTTGAAAAATACATTTTTATTCCATATATTACCACCATGTTTCATATTACTGTCAGAACCATATATTCTACATTTCCTATGTCAAAGTCTAGCAAGTAATGCAAATTTCCCTTAGGCAATTTCTATGAAAGTTACCCTACAAATGTTACAGACCATAATCCATTTCCACAACTTAATAAAGATGATTAAGGACATTAATTGATGTATGATACTCATTCCCATACTCTGTTCTTGAATTTGGGAGGGTTGTACTTGATTTGGAGAGCTAGTTTGGCCATCACCCTTGGGGGGATTTGAACACAATTTCCTAGTAATTTTGGCATTTTTGTCATTAGCCCCAAACAAGTTTGTAGAGGTATAAAGTATGATACAAAGTATCCATAAAAATCCTTTGTATTTTTAAGACTCACCATACCATCTCCTTTCAAATTCGGGACCATTTGGTGAAAGTTGGAACACTCAAGAGTCATGACTAGTTAAGCTCAAATTTTGTCCAATTTGTGCTTTTATCTAAATTTCCAAAAAGAGACAATATAGTGGTATGAGAGCTTGGTATTGACACCTATTGAAGTTATGGATGATATAAATGAATTTAAGAAATGGCTAAAGTCATATTTTGATGATAAGACCAAGCAACTTATGCAAGGATTCAAATTTATGGCTAGCCAACTTAGGGGTAAGCTAGCAGCATGGGGTAGTAGAAGTTTCCATCATGGAGAGATACATAAGCCCATTAATTTTGAATATTTTTATGATTGGTTCAATAAATTTAGGAAAAATAATTCAAATGCGAATTCATGAAGGGAAAATCAGCAATCCATAAGTTCGGAGGAGCATGAAATGAGAAAAAATCAGCCTACTTGCGAAAAGAGCCTAGATACACCATTATAGAAAAAAAACAGAGAATCATGAAGTGGAGAATCAATTATCTCAAAGTGATTGCAGAGAAGAACATAAAGAGGAAAGTGAATACAAGCACACAATCCTTAATAATGGGGGTTGTGCAAATCAAAGAGAATCTATTGATGGATCATTGAACTATGAAAGAGTACCTACTGATGGGTGCTCACAACTCTATGTTGGTGACATAGAGATCGGATTTGAAAATGTTGTTGCAAGCCAAATTTCTCATAAGCATGAAGATGTAGACCTTGTGATAGATAATGAAGAACCAAGATAAACTTCCCCATCACCACTTGAGTTTCAAGAAGTTGATCAAATCAAGAAAAAAGAAGAAGAGGAGGTTCACTCCCATGAACCATCATTCATTGAAGGGTCTTTGAAGATGAGTGAAATGGATATCCATGAGGCCCTTATCATACTCCATGACATTAAATCATTGGTGTCAAATTCTTGTTGGAAATCTTATTCATTGGAGGATGCATCCTTCCTTGAAGACATGGAGAAGATTCAAAGAGAAATGTGCAACATTGAAGGTAATTTCATGTCTTTGCTTTTTGATAGAAACAATTTGGTTGAGCTTAATGAATGGTTACATGAAGGATACTTGAACAATAATGAGGATATTCATAAACTCACAATTAAAAATGAACAACTTCTTGAGAGGCTGAAATATACTCGTCCTTCCTCCTATGTTTCATATTGTCATATGGTAGATTGCTTCGAGGATTCTCATGACATGATGGATCATGAGAAACATGAAAAAATGCAGGTTCTTAATGTGTTTGAAGATGATCTTGATGAGAGCCAATCACTTTTTGTGATGGAAGAGGAACTTGAGTTGCCTCTTGAAAATGGTTACACACTTTTTGAAGAAGTGCATGATTCCACCACCTCAGAACCAACCCATGAGGAAAGTTTTGCATTTTTAAGGGAGGTGCATAATCCTACCCCTATGGATCCTTCACATGATGAAAATTGCTCACTTTCTAATCCTTTGGGTGAGTTGGTTTTTTCTCCTACATCCCACACTTCCAAATCTTGCAACATTCATCTTAATGAAGTATGGGTGAAAGGTTTTTTTTTAATGGTGCAACATGAGAAGTATGACACTTCTATCTCTCCTTTAGATGATGACATTATTTGAGAACCAACTTATTTACATTTGCAACAACACCCTTTGTTACATTACGATGATACACATATACATGGGTGCATCTATGATGTTCACTTGAGTCACTTGGAGACTTATGATTTTCCTTGCTCCTTTCCTAGTCCATTTGATGTTGGAGGAACTTCATCCCACACTTGGGTGAATATATATATGATTTAAGAACATTTTTGTTGTCAGCAACATCCTCTGTTATTTCATGATGATATACATATTCATGGGTGTATTGATGAGACTAGTTTGAGCCACTTGAAGTCTTCCTGTTTTCTTGGCTCCTTATTTGGTTCATACTTTGGTGGAGGTTCTTCATTCACTTCTTGAATGAAAGAACACATGGCTGATTATATTGATGCACATTATATTTTTTTGGAGCAGCATTATGGGACATGGGATCCTCTCCTATGTGAATGGGGTAGATCTGATATAATATTTAATGCTTGTGTATCGACCACATGATGATCTACTTACTTGGATGTACAAGCACTTTCATGATTCTCTGATGAGGTACCTTTTGATGTACATTTGTATGATGTTGTTATGTACTTTCATGATCTATATTTTGCACTGATGATGTTTGTAAGGGTGCAATACAAGCAATGTGATCTTGACATTACTTGGTTTCATCTCACTTGGAGTAGCAGTTCGATTGTTGGTTTGAGAAAGCAAACCAACATTTAGTTGTTGGAGTTCATCTTTGCAGAGCAATTTTCTAGTTTACTATGTGGGAGACCTTTTGAGAGATGGATTCAATTTTCATATGGTTGGTGTTCATGGCATTTCATCATAGGCATTTCACACCACACATGTATGAGGATCATATGGGACACTGAGATCATTTTTGGTCTCATTGGTTTCAATTTTGGGGCAACAAGCAGCATTGAAGTTTTAGTCACCACTCGAGAAGATGATTGTAATAAGAGTAGTGCAACAACAAGCATGGTGGTTCCTCTCTGATATTTTATTGGAATTTTAAGAAACTCAAAGTTTGATAACTCGGTACCAACTTCAAAGAATTATACATAAGCAAAAATGGGTAAAAGTTTAGAAAATGTTTCCAAAATATGGAGGTAAAGATTATTTACACAAATTTGGTTTTTATGGATTTGATTAATCATTTTGGTGTTAGTGGTAATGTTACACGATATATCAATATGAACAATCCACATCTCTTTACTTTTGGAAACACAAAATTGCAGTACATGAGTGCTACTACTCAAGTTGCAGCTAAAGAAAACCAATGACCAAAACCATAAGAGGGCACTCAGTGCAAGGGGAGGAGTACCAAATGAGGGTGCCACTTGAGATTATATATATATTTTTTCCAGTATACAAACTTGGAATTGTTTGAGGACAAGCAATCTTGAGTGGGGAGGATTTGTCATGTCTCCAATTAAATAATTTCCAAATAAGACTATTTGCAAATAATGTTTCAACAACCTACTAGTTCCATAGGTTGAGATGGAGACATAAATTTTGTAACAAAGGGCTAAATGGGACCCAAAGGGGCATTAGCTTACCATATTCACATTTAAATGGGTCACATAAATGATAAATGCTAAAAAAATAATGTGGTTTGGGTTCATGAAGACACTTGGAAGCTTGTGAAGACTTTGGGTGACTAGATTCCCTGCACACTTGGCATGATATTCATCCAAATTCGAACACATGGGTAATGTAACATTATTGGATGGTAAAGTGGTGTCAAATATCACATAATGAGCCAAAGGAAGTCGAATTGGTAAAGGAAGGTAACTCCCATGGAAGAGGAAGAGACTAGAAGATGAGGTGTGCTACTTGGAAGGAGATTCTATGCACTATGTGACAAAAAATGATGCAAGATTCTATGACAAGTACAACAAATTCAAACCTGATTTTTGACATATGAGAAATTTGACATGTCAGGGCTAAAAATAGCCACCAACAAGTCGAATTTGGGAGTTATAGACAGCCATTCGAATTGGTGAAATAATTGGAGCGTGAAGAGGAAGACAAGTGTCATAAGAGTTACTAAACCACTAAGATGAAATGGAAGAATCTTATGGAGAGAAATTCCACCTTAGGAGACATAATGAAGTTAATAAAATGATTTCATGAGGAAGGAGAATAGTTTTTGATCATTTGTTAAATGGCCTTTGGCATTTTGGAGAGCTTTTGCTTGTCCATTGCACGATGAGTGTTCACTCTCCCTGCTGGTGAACCAATTTCGAGGGAGTTGGATTCCTTTCCAAGTTGGTTGATGGAGAGCCCATTTAGACCTCTCATGGGAGCTTAATGAAGGAGTTTTATTTGCAAGTTGAAGGTCCATACAATCGAATTCTCATATATCTCCCCATTCTTTCATTTCTTCTTCTCCATTTCCCCACACTCACTTTTGATGGCGCACTTGTTGGAGTGATTTTTGCGCCTTGCTGATGATAGTTCATGACAAAGCTTTGACTTATGATGCATGGCTCTGTAATATCATCTCCATATGCTTTGTAGGTCGAAATATCAGAAATACATGTATGAAAGGCTCGCATTCCCCATTCTCTTGAATAACTAGTTTTCATGGATTTGGCTTCAATATTGAAGTAGATTTATATCATATTTGTATGAGGACATTTATATGAGTTTTATGATGATGGAGAATCAATATATAACGTATAGCTGTAATATTAGGTCCACATACTCTGTAAGTCAAAATATCAGAGATACATGTATGAAAAGCTTGCATACTCATGCCCTTGTATCACTAGTCTTCATGGATTTGGCTTCAATCTTGAAGTAGTTTATACTAGATTTGTATGAGGGATATTGTATGAGTTGGATGATGTTGAGAAAGTCATATATGATGTATTACTCTGGAATTTAATGTCCATATCCTCTGTGCATAGAAATCCAAGAAACTCACGTGTCAAAAGCTTGCATTCCCATGCCATTGAATCACTAGTTTCCATGACTTTGGAATCAATCTTGAAGGTGTATTGTATCAGATTTGTGGGAGGGTTTTCCTTTTAGTTTTACGTAGTTGAGGAATACATTTTTTTCCATATATTACCACCATGTTTCATATTACTCTCAGAACCATATATTCTACCTTTCCTATGTCAAAGTCCAGATAGTAATGCAAATTTCCCTAGGAAATTTCTATGAAAGTTACCCTACAAATGCTGCAGACCATAATCCATTTGCAGAACTCAAGAAACATGAACAAGGACAGTAATTGATGTTTGATACTCATTCCCATACTTTGTTCTTAAATTTGTGAGGGTCGTACTTGATTTTTAGAGCTAGTTTGGCCATCACCCTTGGGGGGATTTGAACACAATTTCCTAGTTATTTTGGTATTTTTGTCATTTGCCCCAAACAAGTTTTGCAGAGGTTTAAAGTCTAATACAAAGTATCCATAAAACACCTTGGGATGTTTTAACACTCACCATACCATCTCCTTTCAAATTTGGGACCATTTGGTAAAAGTTGGAACCCTCGAGAGTCATGACTATTTAAGCTCAAATTTTGTCCAATTTGTGCATTTATCCAAATTTCCAAAAATAGACATCACAATTTTGTTATAATGGTATTGTTATCATTCTTGTTTTTATTTGATATTTTCTTCTTCTAATAATAAAACCCCTATCCCTTTTATTTGATTTTTCCTTTTTTGATACATTTATCTATGATTATGATTCCATAATGTGTTCGATAATTGTATAAGATTGCTACTAATTTTCGGCTGTAAAAGCTAAACAAAACAATATTGTCATCATTACTCTTTTCCAAAAACATTATTTGATTCCTTTCTCTAGAATCATTCTTTGATTCTATTAACTTGGTAGGTAAATATTCCAGTATACCCCCAAATAAAACCATAGATCCCACTTCATTCCTCACACCATAGTTCAGTACCACCGATGTCTTATCAACAAGACAAGCTTTTCTCAAAGATGACATTTGTCCCTACTTTTTTTCAATATACAAAACCATTAAACAAAATGACGTGAGAATTAAGAAATCATAGTTACATCGATAGACACTTTTATTTGAGATTTGGGGTGAACTGCGGCCTATGCTTTTTCATCTACGGACGAGGATAAGACAAGTGTACTGTTGAGATTGATTCTATGGCAATCGTTCAAATTCAAAATAAACAATTATAAAAAATGAATATACAAAATAACTGATAGCAATGCATGGATAACTCATAGCTGATGAATGGATAACTGATAGCAATGCATGGATAACTCATAGCTGATGAATGGATAACTAACAATTCATGGTAAATAACTAGAAGAATGTTAGATAAAAAGAAAAAAAATATAAAAAATAACCGATAGTTGATAAATGGATAACAGAAAGAATGTCAATGATAGCATGTAGCTAGGCATGGATAACTCACAATTGAACTTGTTTAACTAAAAGAATGTGATGAATAAAAAAATATTTCCAAATTGTTTTCCATTCCATAACTATCTTTCAACCATTTGATCCCTATCAACGTGTTCCAGCCACAACTATGTGGGTGTGCTAGTTAATAAACGGTTGAGTTTATTTGACCACATTTTTCTCGTTTTTTTAATATACAAAACTATTAAACAAAACAAACAAAACCATGTGAGAAGTTGGAAATAATAGTGAATGGAAGGTTCGAGTTCCTTTAATGTGAGAAGTTGGAACTGACCGTGAAGAGTTCCTCAAAATGAAAGGGGTATTTTGCTTTCTACGCAAAGGCTGAACAATGTGAGAAGTTGGAAATAATAGTGAATGGAAGGTTCAAGTTCCTTTAATGTGAGAAGTTGGAACTGACCGTGAATGGAAGGTTCGAGTTCCTCAAAATGAAAGGGGTATTTTACCTTCTACCCAAAGGCTGCTTAATCTTCAAATGATTTAATATCTTGTTGACATAGAAAACCTGTCGTCTTAATTTGAATATTTACCTTTTTCAAATCTATTTTAAGTAATAAATAAAATTATATAAAATGTAGTCATTGAAGTTTGATATATAAAAAAATAGATATAACTAATATGCACTCTAGGTCCGACCACTGCTGCAGATTTTCCAAGCCATGATGACTTAATTGATATGCACACTCGGCCCAACCACTATGGAAGGTTCGAGTTCCTTTAATGTGAGAAGTTGGAACTGACAGTGAATGGAAGGTTCGAGTTCCTCAAAATGAAAGGGGTATTTTGCCTTCTACCCAAAGGCTGCTTAATGTTCAAATGGTTTAATATCTTGTCGACATAGAAAACCTGTAATCTTAATTTGAATATTTACCTTTTTCAAATCTATTTTAAGTAATAAATAAAATTATATAAAATGTAGTCATTGAAGTTTGATATATAAAAAAAATAGATATAACTAATATGCACTCTAGGTCCAACCACTGCTGCAGATTTTCCAAGCCATGATGACTTAAAAGTTAATTGATATGCACACTCGGCCCAACCACTACAGCAGATTTCCCAAGCCATGGTGAGAACAGAAAATGATGCATGGAGTTAAATATGTTTGATCCCTTGGCATCAACAACTTAAAATAAAACCAAGCGTAAAAGAGCCATTACGTTTTTCTCCAAAGGTATATTTTATTTATCACTTCAGTTGTAAAAAACCCATGGCATTATGTTTCAAAGACAAATTTATTCATAACTTCATAAAGTGTAAAAAAGCTATGGCAATATTTTTTGTCCGAAGGCGAATTTTATTTATCACTTCACACGAGTAGTGTCACTGCAGTTAGATCACAACGGTACAAGGAAAAAGTTCCCAGGATAATGGATTGAAACTGCTGCTAGCTGGCTTAATTTTGGTTACCACCTCTCATCAATGATCAAACCTTGGGCTCTTAAGTATGTATTTTCAAATACTACACTTAAAACCATTTCAAAAGGAAAATGCTGAAACAATCACACAAAATTTTGACCCTGCAAAATATACAGTTAATTCAAGCAACACTATGCATAAAGCAACGAATGACAAAAGCAGTTAATACAAGCAACGCAAGACATAAGCACCACTGCATAGAGAAATTACACTGAGCCAGATAAGCGTTGGCTTAATGCAAAACCAGACATCTGCTGGCAAGAAGATATTGATGTACATAAATCACCAGAAATTGAATTGTAGCCCGTCCAACTGTACACTCTTGGTTGCAAGTTGCAACCAACAATATTTGTGTTCATGTATGTTCATGCCAAGTCGGTTAATATACAACAGGATATAATCTAAGAGTTGAATGGAGGCTGTGCTCCGCATTCTTGCATCCTACTAGACTATTTCAGATATTTGATGGACAGATGACCTATAAAAACGGGACACGGTACATTTTGTTCCTCTCTGACAAGGATGATCAAGACAAACCTAGACATTACCCGGATTTCAGTTTTCATACATCAAAGGCCCAATGTGGCCATGAAATAATGGAAATCCGCTACACTAGAATGAAAATTTTAAGTGCTTCAAATCATGTGCCTTGTTAGTTTTGCAGGCGAAATACTTTACAGGTGGTTTGGCCAACATGACTGATTTACATAAGTGATGTCATTTAGACAACTACAAGGAGTGTACTATACAACCATGTGTGTGTTATATCTTATGATAGTGACCATTTGATGTGCCCAAATGGAGTTTTATAAATTGTAGACCTTTCCTCAACAATGAATTTGTTGAATGTAACAAAAATACTGAGCTAAGAACAATTATGGATATCACAAATGAGGTCGTGCAACTCTGGAAATATAGTGGTAAGCAACAATTCCAAGAGGCTGTATGCAAGCTGCTTCACACATACTGTGGACTGCAAGCAAAAGCACAGGAAAACAATCTTGGATCTTATACTTGATATAGAAAATAGAGTATCGAAGCAAATGTTCAGATCACAGATGAGAAAGCATAAAAACAAGTCTCACTTGAAGAAAGAAATATATATCATTTGCACAGCGGTTGTACTGCTTTGTCCCGATTATCCTAACCAAGGGCGCTGGTGCTCCTTCTGCAAGTAAATATTCAGTTTCAAGTAAATATTCAGTTTTCTGTAAGGAAATCATCAGCAAATAAACCTAGTTTTGCCTGGCACATAATACAGCCATAGATTCTCAAATGACATTTATGACCTTTTATTAGACATTTTTTTACTATCCAGATTCCAGTTAAACACAAAGAAATGCAAAGAAAACTTAATTGATACAATGATCGACCCAGATACCAGAAATTATGAGGATCATATCCTATATAGCTACAGATTTACAAAGCAACAGCTCCAACCAAGGGTTCCCAAGTCACTACAAGTAAAGGTAACTGCAAAGAAATCATATCAATGTAACAGAAATAAAATATGCAAATCGGTCACTTATCATTCCTAGCATCTTGTAGCTTTGTGGTAGTTCCTGAAGTTATTATCATGCTAGTATAGATTTGTATGAACCAGATGTGTATGATAAAGTCTTTTGTAATTTAATTTGTATAGCTTCAAAGAGAGATTGATTGTTGCAAATATTAATGCCATGATCTTAGTCTAGTAAACATGTATCAAGTTGTACTTTATCTATTTTTGTGCTTTAGTAATTTTTGCACTTTATATTTTCTCCTTTGGGTGAATTGGTCCAAATTGATCACACACCCACTTTATTGTATTCTTTTGCAGACTTGGTCAACTTCGATGACTCACAGCCCAATTTTGTAGTGTTTAACACACACATACACATATAGTTAATATAAATGAGTGTACAAAGTGTTGGACCAGTTACAAAGGTTTTCTGGTCTGATCCAGTGGTTCTGACTAGAAATGGTCGGTTCCGTACTTCCAAAGGTTTTCTAGTCTGAACAATGTTTTCAACTAGAAATGGCCGGTTCTGTAAGGAACCATTCCTTTTTGGTCTGAAATGGCCTGTTCTATACAATGTCAAAGGAAACAGTCCCTGTTTCTACCAATTGACAAATGATTTCTGCAATATATATAAATATATATATATATATATATATATATATATATATATCTTATCAATATNTTGATAAGATGAGATGATTACAATGAGCCTCATGATGGTATACTTATACACATCAACTGATCACGAGGTGAAGCGATATATGCCCTTTGACTCTTCATTAACCTAATTGTATTATTATCATTATAACATTGCCACCCTCTTAAAGAATGCTTTGTGTCCTCAAAGCATAAGAAATAGGATTCTCTATCACTGAGCACATTTCTGTGGTGGCATAAAGTTTGTCTAGTTTTAGTGGTTTGACTTTGTTTTTGCTTTGAGCGTTGGCAAGGTTCCTTTCTAAGGTTTGTATTATATCCTGAACCTTTTTGACCTGCTTGTTTAAAGGGAAAGCTTTATGCTTCTTGGTAACATATTTCCCTTGCTTCTATTGTTGTATGTTTGAATGTATTTCTTGCCCTATTATCTTTAGCCATAATTCGCCTTTCTTGAGATTGAACGCTTCAAAACCATATAATTTATAATGTCGACTTTCCCAATTGAACTCCATGAATTTGTTCTTCAAGGTTTCTAGTATAAGTGCCTAATTCCATCAACTATTCTGTGGCCTCATACAAGTAGCCCATTGCAGGCTTGTCACGGTCAACCAAAGGTTCACTGATGGCACATACCTCTTGCACTCCGTCTTGCCCATCAGGTCATGTCACAGTCAACCAAAGGTTCACTGATGGCACATACCTCCTGCACTACATCTTGCACATCAGGTCATGTGCTATAGACACAAGAAGCCCACTCATCGAAAAGATAGATCCTCTGCAACTCCATCATAACCCTGTGGAGAGACTGAAAAGAAATAAAGCTAGTGGCAAATTGCATGATTGCAGGACTCACCAACTCTTTGTTCCCCATGTATTCTCTCATGAGTGAAATAACATATGTATTATTATGTAAAAAAATTGTAACACTTTGAGTTAAATCAATGACTTCCTTGATCCAAGGAAGTTTGCTCATGTCCTCTAGCATCTAATAAATACAATAGATGGCACAAGGAGTCCAATACAAGCAAGAATACCTTTCCATAAGCAACCTGCCAGAAGAAATATAATTAGCAACATTGTCCGTAATTACCTAGACAACATATTACGAGCCTATATTTTGCATAAATTTATTCAACAAATCAAATAATAATTGTGCATCTTTAACATATGCAGATGCATCAACAGATTTGATAAACATTGTCTCCCTGAAACAAGTAACCAAAAAATTTAGAATGGATCTACCCTTCCAATCTGTCCACCCATCTGACATAACACTGCATCCAATGATCTCCCATGATTTTATAAGCTCATCTAATCTCCGGGTGCAATTGACCTTCTCACCTTGAAGAAATTTCTCTCTCAAATCATTATAGGAAGGGGCCCTATACCCTCAGCCAACAACAACAACAACTTCAAACATGGAATGTTAAAATGGGTCATTCTTGGCAATGCTAAAAGGTACATCACCCCATAAAAATCATTTGTCCACACTTGTTGGCCTCCTCCTCCTCCCTTGCTTTAATTAATGATTGAATAGAAGGTTGCCCCCAAGGTGTTGACCTCGACACAAAGAAAGGTGAGCGTGTCGAGGGCACTATGGAAGTTGTGGGCCATATGGATGAGGAGAAGGAATGCATTTCACCCACCCCTGAGGCACCTGTGGCTGCCAAGCCTCCCATGCTTCTGTAAATTTTCCTTTAATATTCAACTAGGGCTAAATAGTGCATGCAAAATATCAACTGATAACCACACATGAATATCTTTTACAGTATGCAGCGGAATATAAAACTGAGAAATAAATTACAACATCACATCACAATATTGACACTATTATTTTGGGTATGAAACCCTCGGAAAAACCCAAGATGGGAAAACCGGTGCAGCAGTCAGATATAGATTTTATTATGAGAAAATATGGAACTTTTACAATCATTGCAAATTCACCCAAACCTGGCGAATGCAGTACCCGGCAGAATCACTGGGCAAAACCCAGCTAAACCTCAACACCCTCTTGTGTGAGTGTACGACCCAGCTGTACAAAGCTCGATGATCCTATTGCTCACTCCTCCGTCTTCTCAGCTAAATCCTCTGTCTGACTTTCTCTCCCTGTCTGTATCCTGTCTCTGTTGGAATACAAGTGTGTGTGTTCTTTCTACCAATTGATCTCTCTTTTATAACTTTAGGTAAAGCGAAAACCCTAATTTCACTTTCACTTTAACTAGTGGTAAAGCAAAAACCCTAATTTCACTTTCACTTTAACTAGTAGTTCACTAAAGTTAATTTAGATCACTTTAATTTATTTTCCAAAGTAAATTAAATACAACTGGTTTCCTAATTTAAGTCTTCTGCATGCAAGAACACATGCATGCAAGAAGACCTTCCTTGTTGCTACTAGTTTAACACTCCCTCTCAACGAGGGAGGGATTCGGTAGCAACCCCAACATATCCCTGAACTTCAAAAACTCTGTCTGCAAAGTGCCTTGGTGAAAATGTCTACCACTTGCTCATCTGTCTGTATGTACTCCAACCGAATGGAAGAAGTGGTATCTGATGTCTATGTGTTTGCTCCAGTCATGGAACACTGGATTCTCAGATAGCCTGATGCCACTCTGATTGTCACACTGAACTAATGTAGCCACTAGCTCACACTTGAACAACCCTGCAAGTAACTTCCTTAGCCACATACCCTCACAAGCAGCCATGCTGGCTGCCATGTACTCAGCCTCTGTCGAGCTCAATGCAATTGACTTCTGCTTCCTGCTGAACCAAGAGACAACCCCTGATCCAATGCTGAAATAGCAACCTGAAGTACTCTTCTGCTCCTCTACACATCCTGCCCAGTCAGCATCTATGAAACCTGCTAACTGTACACTCCCCCTGCGCTCATAAACCAATCCATACTCCACTGCACCTCTAATGTAGCGAAGTATGTGCTTCGCAGCCATCCAATGCACTCTACGAGGGTCCACCATGAACTGACTCAAAGAGTTGACTACAACGCTGATGTCTGGTTGAGTGTTGACCAGATACATAAGCGATCCGATAAGTTGACGATACAAGGTAGGATCAAATTCGTCTGACCCTGATGCATCAATCTTCCTCCAGTTGGAAACTAGAGGTATGGCCATAGGCTTGCAGTCCTCCATCTTGAATCTCGTCAAGATCTCTACTGCATACTTCCCCTGTCCGATGAAGAAGCATCCATCTCTCTGCCAAACCTCCAAGCCTAAAAAGTAATGCATCAACCCAAGGTCTTTCATCTCAAACTCTACTGCAAGGTTGGACTTACAATCTCCAATCGGCCTCTCATCTCCTGTCAAAAAGAGATCATCCACATATAAGACCAGTATGAGAGACACCTCACCTGTCAAGAAGTACAGGTTGTGGTCAGCCTCACTCCGTTGAAATCCCATCTCCCGTATATAGTTGTCAATCCTTGAGTACCATGCTCGAGGTGCCTGCTTGAGCCCGTAAAGAGCTCAATGTAGTCTGCATACATGCGTCTCCCTGTTCTCCACATCAAACCCCTCTGGCTGCTCAATATATACCTCCTCCTCTATCACCCCGTTGAAGAAGGCAGTCTTGACATCCATCTGATGGACACGCCAACCCATCTCAGTTGCTAGTGAGATAATGGTCCGAATGGAAGAATACCTGGCAACATGGGTGAAGGTCTCCTCATAATCAATATCCTCCTGTGAAAACCCCTTTGCCACGAAGCGCGCCTTTTACTTCTCCACGCTTCTGTCTGCTGCATGCTTCACCTTGTAGATCCATCTGGATCCCACCACCTTTTTCCCTTATGACCTTGGCACAACCTCCCATACCTGGTTTTTCATAATGGAGTCATACTCCTCAACCATAGCTTCCTGCCACACATCATGTTGTGCAGCCTCCACGAAGATGGAAGGTTCAGAGTCAATCAACTCTGTCATCAGTGCCATATAACTAAGCCTCTCTAGTGGTACACTCCGTCTAAAAGATGTCTGTGGAGGATCTACCTGCCTGGAATCCTGCACTGTGGATCTAAACCACTTAGGCCTTGGCCTAGTGTCAACCTGCTACGGCTGCTGGATAACTGTCTCCTGCTGCAGCTCATCCTTCAAGTCAATGACTGAAGGATCTTGTCCATCTGACTCCCTCTGACCACTAGAACCTATGCTCTGTGTCTGTACCTGTACCTATACATCTGGCTCCTCCAACTTGACTCCTGATTCCTGTGTTGGCTACTGCTCTACTGGTAAGTCCAGAGATCTCTGCAAGGCCCTGTCCTCATCGAACTGAACATCCTTGCTCATAATGATCCTCCTGCGAGTAAGAATGTAAACTCTATATGCCTTTGAAATCTCATTGTAGCCAACAAGTAACCCCTTCTCTCCAGAAGGGTCCAACTTCTTCCTATTGTTAGCACGAACATGACAATAGCAGACACTTCTGAATATGCGAATGTGACTCACATCAGGCCTAGTGCCTGTGAAGACCTCCTCCGGTGTCTTCCTCCCCAAAGCTGTGTGCGGACACCTATTCTGAATATATACTGTAGTCCTGTATGCCTTGGCCCAGAGGAATAATGGTAATCCCTGACCAAATAACATGCCTTTGGCTGCTCCAACCATAGTCCCGTTCTTCCACTCTACAACTCCATTCTGTTGTGGGGTATGGGGCACAGTGTGCTCTTTCTTGATCCCCTCAGCCGAACAATACTCCATGAACTCATTGGAAGTGTACTCACCCCCATTGTCTGTCCTCAACACTCGAATCTTCTTCCTGTTTAGTTCTCCACAAGAGTCTTGAACTCTCGGAACCTCTCAAAGACCTCTGACTTGGCCTTCACGAAATAGATCCAGGTTTTCCTGGAAATAGTCATCAATGAAGGTTACGCAGTAACTGTAACCAACCTTGAAAACCTCGTCGATTTCTCGCGAGAAATCGCAAAAGTCGCAATTTTTGCTCCCAGCCGATTTTTCAGCGAGCAAAAATCACAATTTTTAAAAAAATCGCCAAGGCGCGACTTCTCGTTAAAAGTCGCGATTTTTAGGAAATCGCGCGAGTCGAAGGGAAAAGTCGCCCAGGCAACTAATCCGCGGCCTAGAAAAGGAAAAAACCATTTTTTTTTATGTCATTTGGCAAATGAGTTTGTTGGAAGTGGAGGAAAAGGGCTTGAGGAGACCACCAACACCTTTGGAGGCTTTCAAACACCATTTAGCATCTCAACCAAGGATTTTTGTGGAACAAGTGTTCAAGGTATGTGCATTTTATCCCATTGTTTTTCTATCTTTTCTATGGGCTGTTTGAAATATTTCTTGCATATTTCTTTTACTATTTTACTATTTCTTTGCCTATTTCTTGCATATTTCTTTGCTATTTGTTTTTACTATTTTGCCATTGATTTCCATGCCCCAAAAAATGAAAAATAGTCCCAATGTAAATGGGGGTTTTAAAAAATTAGAATGGAAAATAGCAGCTTGTTTTTTTACTTCTTAGCCACCCTCCTCTTCTTATCTTTCATGGCTTAAAATCTAAATTTAGAGGTCTGATTTTCTAAGCTAGAATGCTGCTATTTTTTTTCCAATGGAGTTTAACGTAATTTTTTTTAGTTTTTGTGCCCTAGGGTTGCATTTGAGTTGAAGCATTCCAATTGCAAAAATGCCAAAGATATTGGACCCATTTTGGCAGTATGGTGAGCCCAAGGATGGCATCAATAGGAAAAATTTGACTTGCGAATTATGTGGGCATCACATGTCGGGAGGGGTTAACAGGTTGAAATACCATCTAGCCAAACTACTTGGCCATGATGTTGGCCTTTGTACTGCAATAACCCCAGAAATCATGAGATTTGCCCATGACGCCATCCATGAAAAAATGAGAAAGAAGGATGAGATCGCTGCAAACAAAGCTAAGCTTGCAGCTTTTGGCCAAGCAAGAAGTGTAGGTGCATCTTTATCTACCACTATCGGTGAGGGTAGTGGGAGGGGCTCCACAGCTTCACCTCTTGGGAGGGCAGGGCTTGCATCCCATTATGTTGGACCAAGATCACAACCTTCTATCAAGTCAGTTATAAAGAAATTAGAAAAGGTAGAAGCGGACAGGGTAATGGGAAGGTGTCTTTACTGGAGTCACATACCTCTCAGCATTGTTAAAAACAATCCATTTTCGCAGCTGATGTGTGATGCCATTGTAGTAGTTGGCCCAAGGTATAAAAGTGCCACCTTTGAGGAGTTGCGGGGCCCAATCCTTCAAGCAAAAAAGATGGACATTGGTGCTAGGTTGGCAGAGTTCAGGCAGTCATGGGAGAGCACTGGATGCACAGTCATGTCAGATGGGTGGACAAACGGTAAGGGTAGAAGCCTTATCAACTTCTTGGTACATTGTCCTAGAGGTACCATGTTTGTAAAATCAATTGATGCATGCAGTCATGGGAGAGCACTGGATGCATAGTCATGTCAAATGCGAGGACAAATGGTAAGGGTAGAAGCCTTATCAACTTCTTGGTACATTGTCCTAGAGGTACCATGTTTGTAAAATTAGTTGATGCATCGGCACATGTAAAAGATGCAACACTTTTATGCGAGTTGATGGATGGGTCCATACAGGATATTGGGGCGCACAATGTTGTGCAAGTTACTACAGATAATGCAGCTAATTATGTGGATGCTGGCACGATGCTTATGGATAGGTACCCCTCTTTGTTTTGGACTCCATGCGCAACTCATTGCATTGATTTGATGTTGGAGGATATGGGGAAAATTCCCTTTATCAAGGTGGTGATTGATCAAGCTAGGGCCATCCCTAAGTTCATTTACAACCATGGTTTTGTTCTTAGTATCATGAGGAGGCACACTAAAAACAAGGAGTTGAAGCGTCCTGCAATCACGCTTTTTGCCACCACATTTATTACTCTTCAGTCTTTGCTTCAATGTTAGTTTGAGTTGAAGCAAATGTTTGTTTGTGATGAGTGGCGTGATTGTGCTTACAACAGCAGAGAGGATGGGAAAACCATTGCCAAGCTGGTCTACACTGACGCTTTCTAGCAAGGAATGGAGGAAGTTAACTTTGTTAGTGAACCTTTAGTGAGGGTTCTACGACTTGTTGATGGTGATAAGCCCGCAATGGGCTATTTATATGAGGCCATGGATAGGGCCAAAGAGACCATTCGAAATTTCTATGCGGGAAAGGGTACCCCAGGGCATGACAGGGACATGTTGTTATGGGAGTTGATTGATACTCGATGGACTGGGATGCTTCATCGACCCATTCATGCAGCAGGACTCTTCCTCAACCCTACATTTGCCTACAAATGCAATTTTGATTTTGATGGTGAGGTTTTGGAGGGGCTTCTCACTTGTATTCAGAGGATGATATCTGATTATGACACTCGCAATGCAGTCAATTGCGAGATAGAGGTGTATCGGGATGGTACTGGAGTATTCAGCTTTGCTGATGCTATTCGTGACAAGACCGAATTCATGCCAGGTAAGTTATTAACTTATTAGACCGTTTTAAGTTTTCTCCTTTATTTGAAAGATGAATTATGATTTATTTATATTTATTTCTTGTTTGGTGACATGTAGCCACTTGGTGGCGAACCTATGGTGTGAGGACACCAAATTTACGGAAATTTGCCATCAGAATCCTTAGCCAAACCTGTATAGCTTCGGGATGTGAGCGGAATTGGAGTGTATTTGAAAAAATACATGCAAAGAGACGCAGAAGGTTAGAAACTTAGAACTTAGAATTTGAACAAAGCAATTGCATTTAAATGTTAAATGCTATTTATGAATCTCCGATCCTCTAGACATTAAATTTTTTTTTATTACCCTCTTACAGGTTGGAGTTCACACGTCTTAATGACTTGGTGTATGTTCATTACAACCTCCACTTGTGGATGGCACAGATACAGAAAGAACCAGATGCAAATGCCATCTCCTTGGACAATATTGATATATTGTCTAAGTGGAGGGTGGAGATTGAGACTCCTATCATGGAGGAGTCACCTGCATGGCTAGAGGAGGGGCAAGTGGAGGAGGAGGAGGAGGTGGTGGTTGGAGGCACCATGGAGGGTGATGAGCTAGCATCGCCACCACCTTATGCACCGCTTGATACATCTAGTCCTCCATCCATCACTCAGCGTCGAGTATTAGATGTAGGCTCAAGGCCTTCTACTGCTACTTTTAGTGCTAGGGGTAGGCCCAACAAAAGACCCATGATATATCCCTGTAAAAGGGGAAGAGGGCATTGATATTAGATAGCTAGATGCTAGTTTTCCTCAGATACATTTATATATGTCATGTCATTTTGTATTGTTTAAACTTTATACACTTTTGAGTCCTTGATTGGACAACTATGATGTTTCAGACTTTCAGTATCAACTTTGATCTATCATTATATTTGGCATGACTACATGATGATGATATATATCAGTGCTTTCTTCATATTTATGTTCCAATATGTTTTTCTGATGTTATTGTTGCTTTATATGTTCAAAATTCTTAAAAAAATGCATGTATTTTCTATTTTTTAATGTTTGCCGATTTTTCCCGATTTTTTCGCCGATGTTGCCGAGAAGTTGTATTCAGGAACCTCACCGACTTTTTGCCGAGGCTGACTTTTTCAATATTGACTGTAACCACTAAACGAATGGACACTCATAGGTCCACATCTAAGTCACCTGACACGGGGACACGGGACACGAAGGACATGGGGATTCGAGGTGTCCGACACGGGTACGGTGACCCCGGAATCAGGACACGTAGGATACGTTTTATATACATATATATATATTTTTTAAATATATATTAAAATTTAAAAATATAGACATATAGATCCAAAAACATTTAGAAACTAGAACATTTACAAATATTCAATAGAAATTAGAATAAAAACACATTAATGATCATTGAACAAGTCACGATTCACAACACATTTGTCATTCCCAAATCACAATGAGACACATAGATGCATGTCGGAACCATATTTCTCATTAAGTCGTCAAAATCAAAATGTATACAATGTACATATATGTCGGAATGCCACTGGGCATTGGCAAATGCCAAAATAGACTAAAGTCTAATAGACTATAGTAAATACAAAAAGGGGTGGATCAAGATGGGAGAATCCCATATGTCAGTAGTCCTCCTCCATGCCTGAATCAACATCAACATACTCATCACTGCCCTGATCCTCATCCTCCTCCCCCTCGTCCTCCAACACCTGGCGAATGCAACACCTGGCAGAATCACTGAGCAAATCCCAGCTAAACCTCAACACTCTCCTGTGTGAGTGTATGGCCCAGCTGTACGAAGCTCAATGATCCTGCTACTCGCTCCTCCGTCTTCTCAGCTAAATCCTCTGTTTGAATTTCTCTCCCTGTCTGTATCCTGTCTCTATCGGAAAACAAGTATGTGTGTTCTCTCCACCAATTGATCTCTCTTTTATAACTTTAGGTAAAGCGAAAACCCTAATTTCACTTTCACTTTAACTAGTGGTAAAGCAAAAACCCTAATTTCACTTTCAGTTTAACTAGTGGTTCACTAAAGTTAATTTAGATCCCTTTAATTTATTTTCCAAAGTAAACTTAGGAAAAGTAAATTAAATACAATTGGTTTCCTAATTTAAGTCTTTTGCATGCAAGAACACATGCATGCAGGAAGACCTTGCTTGTTGCTACTAGTTTAACAGCTTCTTGATTGTGTTCTAAATGCAAGTTCAGCTCTCAGTTCCTCCTTAACCCTCTCCCTAGCCATATCAAAAAGGGATTCGTTTGCAATACACATCACTTTTAGAGTAATTGAAGGACAAACCTTCACTTCATGTTTGATCATTTTGGCAAGGTGGTATTTCAAGCAGCTACTTCCACCATAAATCTCCTTGCCACATAGTTTGCAATTCAATCTTTGTCTATTATGAGGGTCATTTGGTTCACCATAAACCCACATTGGATCCAATGGCTTTGGCATTGTGTTGAGTTGAAACTTGAATTTTAACGTATGGCACAAAAAAAAAAAAAAAAAAACACAAAAGAATGCTTGAATCTTTGAAAAGAATGCTTGAAAATTAGTTGAATGTTCAAATCTTCCATTGAAAGACAACAAATAGAGGTATACATAATGGCCATTGAAAACTCTACACTAAATTTGAAAAACAAACAAATTTCAAGCATAAAATTTAATACTTACCCCCAAAAATGGAGAAGATGGATTATAGTGAATCCCCACTCCACAATCGCTCTACTAAAGGCATCGAGAACCCCGGATTTCCCATTGCTCTTGTTGATGTATTTGTAACTTCGAAATGTATTCACTTGTATATCTTATATTGTATTTCATTGCACCCCGATGTTCCTATCGAGAGAATCATTAATATAATAAAGTCATGTAAAGTCATTGAGGTTAACCCTCCGTTGTAAGTCGGGGCAATAGTCCCCACAGTTGAGGGGTATTAGGGTTATTAGACTCTCCTAGAGAAGTCGGTCCTGTAGAGTAAATGTCAAGTGGAAAACAAGTATAAATAGAGAGTGAGACTCTCTATTTGAAACACACACTCACTCAACTGTAGTGCATGAGTGAGAGAAGAGAAGCTCGCACAAGTGAGAGAGAGAACAACTGTCGGAGATCATCTTTGTGATTTTGGGTTTTACTTTTGCTATTCATGTTCATTCTATCTCTGTGGAAGTTGCAGGGTTTTCTTCTTTATGGTTTCCTCGAGGAAAACTCTTTATGTCTCTTGTCTCTTGTGATTATTGTTGTGCATATTATTCTCTCAGATAAGATCCTAGATCATATTGATTAAATGATAAAAATCTAACAGCTCTATCCATGGAAATGGTCACAAACCTTATTGGATCTCAACCCCGTTCCTCAACAATGCACGATGACCCCCAAAAACCCAACCCACAACTTTATTTTCCAATTTTGATACGTTTTTAATGAGCAAGCCAATAGATTCCATTAACTCATGATATTTTCCCCATATATCGCAAGTCAATGAATATATTGCAATATATTCAATGTATCGTAAATGTCATGATAAATTGATGGTGGTATATTGGTTGAGGTAATATATCACAATATATCCGATATATCAACGATATATGTAACTATGGAGTCGACTTGAGATATAAAATGTTAGTTTAGAAAACATTAAAAAAATGTTTTACGAATATTTTGGAGTGGAACAACTTAATAGTATGGAGGGCACAAAGTTTAATTAAAAGAATGTACCAAATGACGATTGCAAGTTGATAGAACAATACAAAAATTATAGTTGTATGTACGGAATCAACGAAATGACAATGGTGTACGATCAGAGTACGTGTTCTGCGAAAATGATAGAGTACAAGTATACAAAAATGACAACAAGAGTATAATCTTACGGAACGTGTAGTGACAAAGTGAAATTGTACAGTGGATGGGATTTCTATGACAACGACAGTGATGGGTACAAAAGGGCATCGTACAGGTTGCAAAACCAATTGAGAGTAGAACAATGGATTGCATAAGTTTGAAATATGGATGTATGGAATATTAATTTGAGATGGCGGCTATACAACAGAAAATGTGTACGACCAATAGTAGTGAAGGAAGCTTGATTGTTGAGCTTAATTTGTTGGTAGTTATGTTGCAGGATCAAATTTTAACCCACATAATTTGCTAGTCATTCGAGGTTGACCAAACTTGGCTTTCATACCAAAAGTAAGAAACAATCCTATTGTCTTATCATTGCAAGGAAAATCGACTACTTAAACCAGCCAAACTAAGAGATCACACATGTAGGCCTTTCTCTCTTTAGGTCTCTGAAATCCCCTTGGAGAAATTTAGACTAACCACAGGAGATGTCCCCAATTAAACTTTCCAAGGTACTAACTAGGGTATTCCACATGCAATGCCTAAGAACACAACTAAATGGCCTAGCTTTCTCAAGTGCTAGCTTAATTGATTTATAGGATGACTAACTGTATTAAGGGAAATTGAATAGGTTTGAAATGAAGTACACCTAGATTGATGATTAGGAGACCATAGGTAAAGATGTGAGTGGAAATTTAGAGTCTCCAAAATGGCTAAAGGAAGGTGATCAATGTGGTTCCTAGCCAATACGAATTCAAAGTAAAGGATGGTTGCTTAACACACTAAGAATTTTATCCACTCATAATAACATATGATCTTGAGATAAAATGGATCAAACCAATAATGTTATGAGAGTAAAAGCATCAACAATATTCTTGATATAAGTAAATCACAGCATGAAATATTTAAGTCAACACCTTCCACAACCTCGAGCATAGATCAGTGCCTTATAGAGTCAAGCTGAGAAGGAAGAAGACATACTAAAAATAAACTCCAATTTAGGCATTAGTCCAAGGATCAATTGGTGACTGTCTGCAATGAAGGTTTATGTATTTTAGTCTCAGGTAAAATAACACCAGCAGTACACATTAAACCATGTGATCATACATTCATTGGTTGCAAACTATATAAGGTTCTAATTTCATCGACTTCCAAGTATCACTTAGGATTGACATTCAATAACAAACAGTAAGTGCATTCAGTACCCCAAATCCCAATGTTATATCAGCATTACATTCCACTCTATCAATTGATTTGTAAATGCAAGTTAATTACAATGTTCCACCAAGTTTTCGGGACGCAAGAGCGTGGAAGCGGGGAAACGCACATTGGGGACGTGTAGAGACACCCCAAAATGTTGGGGTATTTTGGGGGACGCGGGGGCGTCGAGGTCTTTAAAATTATAAAAAAATAGAAAAATAATAAAAATATGAACCCCAACATATAAACTCTTATGTTCCTGAAGAGTTTAGTGTAATGTAAATGTAATGATATAGCCAAGCATATCATATCGATCTTTGTTTCTTTTTATTTGATTCTATTTTGATTTATAATGACATTTACTGTAAAAGACTAAAATTTAAGATGGACTCTTTTTGTTTTTAAGTAAAAAAATTTAAAAATTCGAGGGGGTGGGGGCCTGTGGGAGACCCCCATTTTCAGGAGGGAGCGTGTGGGAGCCCCCAACCCAGGAAACTCCTAGACCTGTGTTTCCCCAAGTTTTGCGGAATGGGGGGTGCTGGGAAACGTTTCCCATGGAGGCTCCCCGACCCCGGGGCGTGCGAAGCGCAGGGGGCACGCCCCTGACCTTGGGAGACGCGTCCCCGTGGAACACTGGTTAATTAAAGCATTTATAGCAGCATTCAGGGTCAATCTATTTCACAACACATGCTTGTACTTTAATATTTACGGTGTGTGCATGCATAAGTTAGTTTTGCAAATAATATGGTTCCAAGTTCAATGCCAATTATCACTTATCATTAAGCATTTAGGATTAGCATTAAGGAGTAAATAAAGCAGTGGATTAATCCTTAACAATACTGTAAACCAGACCTAATTTAATGATCCAATACTTATCCTATCATGAACATCATTGATTAAAAATAACATGCAAGACTGTCTATGTGACTGAAAAATAGAGATCTGAAGCAACAATTACAGTCCGTAATTAAGACCATTGGCATGTAGATCATCCCTTCACATCAGTCCATTATTTAGCATTATTTCAGCCTTTACTTCACCACATTTTAGGTATGATCTTATTAACCCTTTTGATGTTTTGTGGTAGGTTCCATGCAGCAAAGATGGAAGAAGATAGGTATCCCTTTTAGCAGGGTCTGTTTAGGAGCAGCAGTAAGGCATATAACATCCCTTAAGTAGCCACGAAAACACTGAGGAAACTTCGTTTCAGGATGGAAACAACTCATCCAACCAGGGCGAACTGATTTTGACACTAAGGTTTAACAGTTTGTAAAAATTTCAGTCTGCGTTCTTTGACAGTTCGCAACCAATTTCGGGCTAGGGTTTCAGTGATCAAAACAGGCTCTCAAAGGTGACGCCCTGAGGTTTCATGGACAATTGGGGTAGGCTGAGATTTTAAAGAGGGAGGCCAAAATTTTAGAGAGGCCCGGAAATTTGAAATTTTGATATATTTTAGATTTTCTAAGATTTTTCTAGATTTTCAGGGTTTTCTAATTATGTATAAACAGAAAATTAAACCTAAATACAAAAAGAAAATGCAAAAATAAACCTAAGATTAATATTTACAAATGTACAACTAGGGATTTTAGGTAGAAAAGACAGACAAACTTAGGGTTTTAATGGATATTACCCTTAAACCCTAGCCTTAGAGGAAGGTGACCAACCTTCTTCTTGGAGGTATTTCTCCTTGTCAACTAGATTAAGGCTTCTTGAAACAACCTCTAGAGTTAGTTTCAAGAGCATAAATTAAGGGAAAGTTGGAGATCCAAGGCTAAACTTCGTAAAAACCTTCCCATGGGAGCGTTTTTACTATGTTAAGGGGATATAAAGTAAAGAAAAGGTCCTATTCAAAGAGAATGCAGACCTAGGGCTACCATTCAATCATCCAAGAAGCAAAATTTACCTACCATTCATCAATCAAGGCTAAAAATGGAGTAGACTTACTTGAGTATGTGTCTTTACAACAATTCTAGCATCCACCAAGCATTAACAAAGCAAAGAAGACCAACTTTAATGCAAAAGAGCAAGAAGACATCCCTCCAAGAGGTGCACATCACTTCATAATGCTGTCTTGGGTAAAAAAGTAACATATTGAGTTTTTTCCCATAAGTTGTGTTTTGAAATGAAGTGAGGAGAACTTATTTATAACCTATCACACTCACTTTTACAATATAACCAGGCCGACACGCCTTTAAAATGTCAATTTGAAATTATAAAATGTCAACTTAAAATTATAACATAAAATAATATAAAATAATCAAATATGTGGGTAACTTGGGGCATTTTCTCTAGAGTTTACCCAAAAATGACTAAAATAGCTAAAAATGAGCAAATTACTCCGAACTCAAAGCTTAAGTAAGTAGGGGGGGGGAATGTCATGCCCCATCTAACCTCAACAATGCTGATAATTCCTCAATGCCCCCCCCGCCAAATCAAATAGTACGAATTGGATGAAGAGATGACATCATCACTGGAAAATGCCCAAAGAAGGAGGGCACTATGCTGAAAGAGGACCAGGAAGGGTGTGTCAGGTGACTAGAAGAGAAGGTAATAGCCTCATAGTTAAAAAAACTGTCACCAGAGTAGAAAACAAGCGGGGAGTCATGTGACCCAGTGATCTGCCCCTAGAAGACCCAGACACCAACCCCAGGGTTAAAACCCCAACAAAGGGTAGTCACCAATGCTACTAAGCCATAGTACTTCTAAAGATAAAACCAAAGGGTCAGGCCATGACCGCCACTTAGAAAATGTTGGATAACACCAGTTGCCTCTTTACACGCACTTGGGGAGTTAGCGCAGTAGAAATCTTCAAGTTGCTCGGTGCGTCCTTGGGCACAAGTCTCAAGTCAGGTGTTGTCACCTGATCCTGACTCCTCTATTTAAGAAAACTCCTATCGAAACCAATGGGGGTAGTCCCTAGAAAGAGTTGCTAAGGCTCTTTGTTACGATGTGGTTGTTAAAAATGGAAGTATGTTTTTAGAAGTTTTGATAAATCAATATTGAAACAAGCTACTTGCAAGTAAAATTTATATAACAACAACATGAAAATAGACAAGGCAATTACAACATAAATGACTTGAAAGCAAAATATGAAATTGAAAATAGTGCCAGTGCCAAATGGAGTCAGAATAACATAATGCTACAGAAACTTGTAAATGTATTGCAAGTGGAGTCTTAGTCAATTTTAGTTATTAAGGATGAGTTGATTACAGGAAGGGTATTCTTGACATACCAAACGGTACATGGGAATATGTCTGGATTCCAACCCAACTGGCTTCACACAAGGACGTGTGGGCTAGATGGAGTCATGGGAGGATGTCCAACACTACACCAATAAGGGTGTAGCTTGTCAGGGCCTTGCGGTCACTTTCTACTGGTTCCTGCTTCCTTTGCAAAATTTCCCCACAAGTCTTGAATTTCGATAACGTCGGATTTTCATTATGTTTTCAAGGGTTGTTGATTTATTAATGTGGTTTTGCTTAGTTAGACGTGAGAAATCAATTAGTGCAGATCCATGCTTTTGATTATCCCAAAGCTCAAAGTGAACCTGCGATGGGCAAGAGCATACACCAGAATTGCAAATTGTTTATTTCAAGTTGATATTGTACAAACGAAAAAAGTAAAACTGGTGAGACTAATTACTACAACCAAGAGTCTCTTTCAGGCCTAAAGGTCATACTCGGGAAAGCAAGGATGGGTTAGTATTCACTACTTTAACCAAAATAAAAGAAAGAAAATTGAAAGATTAGTCAAAGTATACAACCTTTCTAGAACACGGATTGTGTGCATGTGTTGTCAAAGCAAAACATTAGAAAAAAGGCAAACCATAAAAAGACACTACAAGTCCCTCAGAGGAGATGGAGTGTGGGCGTTGTGTAGCCCACTTGCTTTTTATTAATTTTTATTACAATCTTTTTTGGAAAGGGTTTCCTTTTGATCTTAAAAGCTGATAGAAAAGGCTTACAACATCGTGCTTGAAGAAGGGGAATGAAGGAGAGGGAATGAGAGGTGTTTCAAGAAGCTTAAAACCTCAAAAATTTGCCATCATTTATGCTTAACTCGTCGCGAAAAGACAAAAACTAGCAAGCTATGTATTTATAAATTAGTGGGTTAGTCAATAAAATACAATAAAAAATACAACCTAGTACTTGTCAAAAGATAGAAATATTTTACTACTTTGAGTACTAGGAAAGGGAAATTAGATCTAAGCATATGATTATGAAACAAAAGCACTTTAGATCTAGAAATTTGAACAAGCTAAGGAATATATGATAAACATTTAAAATAGATTTAAGCTTGCTTTGAAGCATAACCAGAGTGTAAAATTAAATTTTAAGAGAAGAAGAAGGTTCTCAAGCTCCAACTTGAATCTTTTGAAAACCTGGAAACTTAGAGGTGAAACAAAAAAGGTGTTTTTAATCTGAATCCAAGAAAAGGAGATGCAACTTAGCTCAACCTTTTACTTGGGAAGATGATCTGCAACAAAACATATCACACTTGCAACAAAAGATATTAGATCTGGTACCCTTTACTAATGAAAACCAAAAAAGCATGAAATATAACTTAATAAGACAATGCCTTCTTGAATCTTAAAGAGTAATTCAGTAAGTAAAAAATTGACAACTACAAATATTTACCCTATGTGCTTCAGAGATCCCTCTAAAGCCAAACTAATGATAAAATTAAAACAAAGCGTGAAATTACAGCAATATCACCTCATTCACAAAGCAGATGCACCAAAATGTCACACTTCATAAGCCTCCAAATCCTTCAACTTTATTCAGATAGAAAAAGAAAAAATAGGACATGAGCAGAGGTTTCTTGCTTCGGTCCAAATGGAGGAGGACCTCGGTTTTATAGATAAATCAAGCCCGGGGGGGGTGCACCCACCTAGAGATGAGGGGGTGAGAGCTTGAGTTCGTTTGAGTTAAATGGAGGTGTTGCTGCCTAATTCGCACCTCGAGTCATGTGGCAGAAATCTTCAAGCCACTGGGTGCGACCTTGGGGGCAAGCTCGAGCCTAGTGTTGTCACCTTGTTATCCACTAATTCTGCACTTAGTGGATTTCCAGTGAGCCGCCAGAGTATTGAACAAGTCAATTGTTCATTATCAGTGCCCAGAAGGTTCCACAGTTCATCACGGCCTTTTTTGGGCATCTATTTTAATAAAATGCATGTTCATACCCCTTGGGGGCGTTGTAATAAATACTCTAACACGACAAACGTTTTGTAAAGGACTTGGCTTCCTAGGACTGGGCTATCAATCCGATTATTCCAAGGTGTTTTTTCCCTTGTCAATTATGCAATGTTGAATAAGCGATGTATAATTTTCGAGTTTTTCATCGCTTTTCCAAAGCTGGAATTTTCCTCTTGGTGGTTAGGCCTTAGGAGGTTATTAAAGTTCATGTGTCGATGTATATAAGCGTGTTAGGAATTGTTTTTGAGTTGTATGGACATGTACTAGGTCCCCCTAGAGTTTCGTCTGATTCCGATAAAAAATATTTGTTTTCGTTTTTTAAGCCATTTTTTAATGGTTTAAATGGAAAAATTCAAAATGTAAAAAAAGTGTGGTCCGAAGTCCGTTTTTGGCGTGGTTGGGCTCATTTTCAAGCTTAGAGAAACATCTTTACCCTAGGGCCACTTTCACTATGTTTCAGGCAGCTAAAACACCCCAGAAGTGTTATTTGGCTAACAGAGCATCAGAATGCCATTTAAATGCTAGTTTATGAGAAAATGCACCAAAAGTCAAAAAATAATTAAATTTTGATTGGGATGACATGGAGGTGGGTCCCTCATGCCATGCGACCCACTTCAAAGCATAATGACAAGTCAAACTTTAGTGAAAAGAGTGGCTACGAATTAATAAATGAAGAGGGTGACGTCAACATGAAGTGAAAGCTCACTTTAGCTACGTGAAGTTGTGGATGTGAGTGGGAGTGGGGTGGAACCCTCTACACATAAAATATAAAATTAAGACATGGTTCATCATATGTCTTTCCAATGCAAGCGAGTGTGTGGATGGAGGACGACATCAAACCACTAGTGGAGCTCAAGCTAGCAAGAGGTGGATGCGAATGGGGTGAGGGTGGACCCCTCCCCATGTATTAAATATTTTATCAAAACTTTGATTATTGCTTTAAGGTGGATATCCTTCATTCATGCAAGCGCATGAGTTGGTGAATATTCACACGTGGGGATTGACGCCTACTTCACGCATGAGAGCTCATGTTGATAGTGAGTGGTTGGCCGATGTGGCCTTTGGGGAGTGAGTTGGTAGGAGAGGTGGTATTTACCTCTTCAATTCCACTCATGTTTAGCTTTGTTCAACTCAGTTACACTCCGTGTTGATCTTTAGTGTTGGTGAGGCCCCCCTAGGTCTCTCTTTTTCTATTTAAGCGAGAGGCCTTCTTCCTCATTTTAGGACGGGTGGATGATTTTTGCAGAGAACCTCCGGTGAGAAATATTGTAATGTTTGTTGCTTTAATGCAATTATTTGAATAAAGAAAGGCTTTGGAGGCTCATGTGGTGTGATTCTTGGATGCATATGCTTTGGTGAATGAGGTGATACAATTTCAAAAAATTTCTCTTGCTTTGCTAATCCGTGGTTATTGATCAATGCTTTAGAGGGCTTACATAAGCACATAAAAATAGATATTTGTAGTCTCAAGTTATCTATTTACTTATTTACTCTTAGAGATATAAAAGAGCATTGTCTTATTCAGTTGTATCGCATGTTTTTTTTATTTCAATTAGTTGATGGTACATGATCTAATATTCATTTTTGCAAGTGTATGAGTTCTTTGTTTGCAGATCACTTCACTCTACTGGGTAAAAGGTTGAGCTAGTTTACATCTCCTTTTCTTGGAGCCAAGTATAAAAATTCAACAACTATTTGCTAAGTGAGATCCAAGGTTGCTTCAAAGATTCAAGATCTAAGTGGTTCTACCTCTCTTATTCACCTTTAAAATCAAATTTCAACTCTTAAATTGGTCACTAAGTAAGGTTTGGATCTCAAGTTTCCCATTCCTCGCCAAACCTTATGCTCTCGGCTTTGCTTCTTGAGCTTGTTTCTTGTCTTTTTGCTTGCTTCCCTCTCTTTGGTTGCCTTCTCTTCGTTGGTTGCTTGTCCTTTTCTGGTTGATTTCCCAAACTTCTTTTCGCTGTTCTTTCGCTACCCTTTACTTCCATTTTTGTTTGGTTGCCCCCTACCTTTGTTGCTGCTTCCCTCACATATGTTTGTCAGCCTCCTTGTAGCCTTCTTTCCTCCTCCTCCTCTCGTCCTAGTTCATCTTCTAGCCCTCCTTTCTTTGCTTCTTTCTTTCTTCTCTCGCTTCCTAACTTCTTCCTTTGTTTTGCTTCTTCTTTTTCATCTTCCATTTTACTTCTAGTTCTTAGTTTAAACATTTAGCTAGTTCATACTTAGTTTCTTTTTAGAGCTTAGTTTTAGATCTTTGTTTTTTGATTTTTTACTAAGTCTTAAACAGTTAGTGTTCAAAGCTCTCATTTTCAGGAATACAAAAAGCTTCAACTCGAATCAAGAAACCCCAAAGGCTAGAAGCAAACAAAGAGCAAAAAGACAAACTCCTTGAAAAGCACTTCCATCTTCTTTCATTCCCCCATCTCAAATTGTGCTTTCAAGCGAAGACAAAAACATCAAAGCATTGTAATAATTAATAAAGAACAAGTGGGATAAAGGCTCCCACACCCCACTTCCCCCATTTGGGGGAAGCTTGTATCGTCCATTGTCTATTTCCGCACTTTGCTTTATACCTGCACAATAAATTGTTAGAGTAGAATAGAAAATGTTAGCTTCATCTTTAGAAAAAGCTTGCTAGATCTCAGTTTGCTAGTGTAGTTTTGCTTCACTTTTCAAGTATTTCTATCTCATAAATTGTTAAAAAGAACCCAAAGTCTCTTGAATCTCACTAAAACGTGGATCAAGAGCACTCACTATCGGAGAGGTTTTTCTTTTTGTTGTAGATTAGATTTCTTGTTTTCATATAAATTGCTAAATAAAAAGAACATAAAATCTCTTGAATCTCACCGAAAGGTGGATCAAGAGTGCTCTCTGTCGAAGAGTTTTGTTGTTTAATTTCCAATTCATTTACTTTAGCATTTTGTACCTTTTACATAAATCTCTTGAATCTCGTCATAAGGCGGATCAAGAGTGCTCTCTAACTGTCGGCTTGTTAGATGGAACAAGTCCCAAAGATTGAATAACTACATTGTTATTTGATAAGGTTTGAAAACCTGCACATAACCCTAACTTGGAAATCTAGCAGCGTGCATGTGCATGAATGATGAAATGCGCATCCAGGTTGCGTTAAAACATAGGATATGAAATATTCAAACCTAACCTTGCATTTATTTTATTGTATGAATAATCACTTATTAATCTACTAGGAGCTTAAGTCTAAACTAGCATATTTGTTTAATGCAAAATATATTTAAAATGAAATCAAAACAACACAAACATAGGAGAAAAAGAAAAAGAAAGGGAATAAAATTGTCTAAGGTAGAAAGGTAAGCCTAAGGAAAATAGTTGACAGACCTAGGACTAACAGTTGGTAAATTTTCGATTTATTAAATGAGTGATTAAGGGAGTGGGTTAATTGTGGGTTTGTCCCAATAATGCAAGCTCTTTTGAAATGAGCGCTAAAGCAGTTTTACCAAGTGTTCAATGGGGTGAGGCATAACCTGCTTGGAGTAGCCCATTGAATTTGCGGTGTCCACCCTTTGCGACCTCCTGATTTCTCAAGAAATGAGCTTATATGGATTGTCCTATTATTCTAGTCACTTGTATCCCTTTCTGGTACAACCAACTGACAAGACAAGCTGCAACGGTGCAGAGCATACAGGGAAGGAGCCTTCGTTAATTTTATTAAAAGTTCTAATGTGGTGTCTTTATTAACAAACTAATTCACGGTTGAGAGTCTCTTCCCCCCTCTTGGGATACTTGGGAGAGCACAGTCAGGTAAATTTTAAACACTAAAGAAACAAAGGAAAGATTTTCTAACTAGTTCCTACCACGAATCTCTTTCCCCCTTTCAGGATACTCAGGAGAGCGTGGGGTAAGTATTTCCTTTACTTTGACAACATCAAAAAGGATGGACAGAAAATACCAGTTGAACTAGCTAAAACTCAATAAATCATGAAAAAAAAGGCATCGACGCAGATCTACCCAGGGGGATGAGGAGTGGGCTCTTAAGAGCCTACTCAAATATTTATTAAGTATTTTACAACATTGGGAGAAACACAGTTTGGTCCTTATAATCTAGATCCAAAGGCTTACAAATTATTGAAAAAATGAATATTTATGCAAGAGAGCTCTGTTGGCCTTCTTTTTACTCAATTCTTTGAAAATTCGCCAGAGCTTCCTCCTCTTTTTTCGTTAAACCTACCAAAAAAACAAGCAAACATTGGTTAAACATGCCCCAAAACACTTTAAGAGTGCTTTGGGAAAACCTACCAAAAATTGCCAAAACATTTCTAAGTAAAAACTGAATAAAACTAAGTGAAAGCAACTGAAAAAATGAGCTAGAAAGCTATGTTTTCAGGATCTTTGTTTGCTTTGTAAGGAAAGCAAACAAATAAAAGCACTTAGATGCTTAGATATGGAACTTAGAATCGGAAGCCAACTTACTATCAAGTTTTTGGTTATACTAGGTAAATAACTTGAATAAGTAAGATAATGCTTTAGGTTTGGACTAAAAAGTAATACTACTTTGCAAAACAAGTACAGATCTATAAAAGAAAAGAAACTTTAGGGTCTATTCTTTAAATGGAATTTTAATGCAGATCTACGAGTGCCTTTCAAATAAAAACCGGAAACAATGAAGTGTAGAAAAGGGGAGAGGGAAAGAAAGGGAATTTTGGAGAATAGAGGATCCTTGAGCCTTCACTTGTGGTGTGCCAAGAGACATGATTGCCACATCCCCAAACATGTTTAAACCTGTCCCTTTTATTTGCCACATGAAGCAACTCGTGAACCACGTAGGGAAGGCGCACTTGGTAACTTGTAGTGGTTCGCTAGAGTCCAAAACAACTTCAGATATGACGTTTCAGATATGTGATGAGGTCGCCATATATGGGGGACAAACCTTGCCATGTCATCCAACACTTTTGACATGTTATTTTGACTTTATTAATTATGTCTTTTTTGTCAAAATGTCCTATTTTTAGCATTAAAATGTCATTTTGATGCTCTGTTAGCAAAAAATGACCTTAAGTGACGCTTTGATTACCCCGGAGTGTATGAAAAGTGGGTCCTTAAGTAAAGAGTATGCTCTGAGTGTTAAAACAAGCATCCCCACACCAAATTCTGCCTCTAGATCAAGTTTTAATGTCATTTACAAAAAAATTAATTAAACCATTCAAAAATGGCCTAAAAAAGCGGAAAATTTTTATTTTCTCGAAATCGAACAAAAACTCAGGGGGACCTAACACATGTCCATATGACTCAATATCGATGCCTAGCATGCTCATATACATTGACACGTGAACTTTAATAACCTCCTAAGGCCTAACCATCAAGACGACCATTCCAACTTTGGAGGAGCGGTGAAAAACTCGAAAATTATACATCGCTTATTCAGCATTGCATAATTGACAAGGGAAAAACACCTTGGAATGATCGGATTGACTTATAAGTCTTAGGAAGCCAAGTCCCTTACAAAACATTTTTCATGCTAGTACATTTATTACAATTCCCCCAAGGGGGTATAAACATGTGGTACAAAAATAAAAAGGCCAAGAAGCCCTGATGGACCCCAGAGCTCTGAGTTTGAACAAGTACTTTGTTCATCTTTGTTGGCTCACTTGAAAGTTTGACTGAGTGCAACTCAGGCGATAACAAGGGGAATGGTTGGGATAAAGTGTAGTGGAACCCAAGAGGTAGGCGCCACCTCTCAAGAGGTGTGCCACCTATCCAATCAAGCTTCCACCAAACCATACATCACATGCCAAGTCAACCAAGTCGCAAGCTCGTGAAGGAGTGGCACATGAGTTTGAGTTTTATTGAGCAAAGCGTGGGATTTGATTAGATGTGAATTCAATGGAGAGGCACCACATCTCCATCAAGAGATGCGCCCTCATCCATGCTCCCACCAATCCATTCATGGATTGGCACATATCCCATATGTGACCTTTACGAGGGATCACACTTCTTATCCAAGAGTGATTTGCTAGCCTCCAAATTACTTCCAAATGTGACGCTTTATCCTAAGTTTTATTCACCCTCCACTTAAGAAAGGATCACCACCCTTTCCATGTCATCTTAATAAGATTCCATTTGACTTTCTCACTTTTTCCTTTTTGTCAAATTGTTGCACTTTTAGCATTAATTGTCATTTCGTTGCCCCTTAGAGAAAAAATGCCATACAAGATAATTTAGTCAACCTAAGCATAGGAAAAGTGGGTCTTGGGGTAAATATGACGCTTCAAGTGTGAAAACGAGCATCCCCACACGAAAATCGGACTCTGGACCACACATTTATTACAATTTGAATTTCCCATTTAAACCATTAAAAAATGGCCTAATTTTGTGAGAATTTTTTTTCTTCGGAAATTAAAATAAAACCTAGGGGAACCTAGTACATGTTCATAATGACTCAAAACAATGTCTAGCATGCTTATATACATTGCCACATGAACTTTAATAACATCCCTGGGTTTAAACACCAAGATGACCATTCCAACTTTGGAGGAGCAGTGAAAAACTCAAAAATTATACATCGCTTATTTAGCATTGCATAATTGACAAGGGAAAAAACACCTTGGAATGATCAGATTGACGTCTAAGTCCTAGGAAGCCAAGACCTTTAAAAAACGTTTTCCATGCTAGTACATTTATTACAATATCCCCACAGGATATGAACATGTAATTATTTAAAAAAGGGGCCCAAAAAATGGCGCTAATGAACCATGGAACTTTTGAGCACTGATAACGAACAAGGAACTTGTTAATGACTTCGGCAACTCGTCAGAAATCCACTTAAGTGCAACTTTAGTGGATAACAACACCCATCATAGTCCGAAAAAAAATGACCATCTCTTCTTGGGCACATATCTGAAGGTGCACAGGTACTAGTACACGCAACACTGGCTCCAACTGCGGGACAAGTGCTCTTTTTGTAGGTCGTTCATAACGAATCTTTTTCCTTTGTTTTTAGAGACAATCCATGATAAGATCACATTGACAATGTGCCAAGTAGATACCAGGATCTTTGTCGGATGGAAGACTGAATGAAGCAAGAGATTGGGAATTTGGAAGCCTTGAAATTCATGCCACAGACAAGGATTGCTTTCACAAGCTTTATTTATCCATGCTTCTACCAGGCTTATGTATGGACTATCTCCATCAGAAATTTCCATTGAGAAAAAAAATTTCCTGAAAATTTTCCACAGATTTTGAACTTGGGAAACCAGTAGCAAAGGTGGCCCTCGCAAATCTTCATATGCTATATGTAACCTATCCCTGCAACTGCTTAAACACTTTTTTGGATACACAAATACCTTGTTCATCTTTGCAGTGATCATGTTAGTATCCGAAATAATCTTTAAAATTTTGAAATTGTTAGCCACAAGATTCATACCTTCACATTTCAAGCGAAAAGATAAACAATAAATATCATGGCAATGTGAAGTGAATAGCATACCTTTCCACATACCTGTGGGGGTTCTAATGAAATGAATTGTTCGGACCTTACTGATAAAGGCCAGAAAGGGTTGATCAACTTTTCTGAAACTCGTCGCAAGATAGTGTTGGGGACATCATTGGCTGGAAGTTAGTGGGAACCATTGCTTTACCTTCTTTAGTCTCTTCAACCAAGGCCTCTTGATCTTCATTTTCTAGAGGAATTTCATCTTCGTCTTCAAGACTCCCTTCATCATTGGACATAAGGGTTATGATGTCAGTGACCAAGTCTTGGACAATAGCTTCATCAAGCAAACCTTTCGACATTTGATCTTCATCATAAACTGCGTCGTCAAGGAATGCTTCACGCTCTTCTGAGACCTGTTCATTAATATCCATATGATCCTCCTTCATAATCTTCATAATTTCCTCCTTAACGTTAGCATCCCACTGATCTCATAATGCTTCAACCAATTGTAGATAGGAGGATATCCCCTTAGGAGAGAGTCCATCATACCAAGTGTCCACATCCTGGTTCCCTCCCAGGCCAAAGGACATTACAAATAACTACATCACGGTATCCTCATTGGTGAATTCCCATGCCACAATAACTTCTTTGAACTTTATAACGTGTGATGTAAGGGTATCTTTGCCCTTGTGGAATGTCAGAATAGATTTAAAACATCGATGCTTGTCAAACTTATTCGGGTATCCTTGAATGTTTGAGAAGTTGAACAGATCAAGAATCCCCATATCTTGTGCCCAAGAATGCTTGATTTAACTTCCTTATCTTCTCTTTAGTGGAGTCGCCAGAAGAGACCTCTCAGGTTAAACAAATCTCACCGAAGTACACAATAAGAAGCATACCTGATTAATGGGTTGAGTTCTTTGCGAAGTCGCCAGATAAGGATGCAAGATTAGTCCTTTCTAGAAAAATATATGCAAACATGTAAACACGGACATAAGACTTGCCAACAATGTCATTCTTGCCTAGATAAGTCACCTCAACAAATTTAAGGTCCCCGACAACGACACTAAAAATGTTGTGGGGCAAACTAGTAGGGTGGCCTAGTAAGCATGTGTGAGGAGATGTGACCCAATGTCACCTCGGTCACATTCCCTTAACTTCTTTGGAGAGTGCCTCACCTCCAAGGGTGTAATGTTGTGTTTTTATAAAAAGGGAATAACTGAGGACTAATAGCACTAGGAGCAGAAAGGTACATCAATTCAATATTATTAAGTCATCAGTGTAGTAAGAAGGCAATAAGAGTTCATATCATAAAGCATGCAGAGCATGTAGGCCTTATTTTAGTGTTAAAGTCAACATGAAATTAGAATTGCATGCATGCAAAAGTGAAAAGTAAACCCTAAAAGTGACATGCAAACCCTGAAAGTACATGCTATTCTATTTAAAAAAGGTTATTGGACCAAAGAGAATATCTATTGTTATTGTTAATAGATTTTGGAGTTTTGAACAGCAGCACAGCGTGCAGCCATGGCAGTTGGGGTTGGAGACGGTGTCTTCAGCTAGCGAGGGTTCGGCAGTGAGATATCTGCCCTAGTCTCTTATTGGGATAGATCATCCGGGTTTATCCATTGCATCCATCATATACTACAGTATTCGGAGATCCAACACATTCCAAAGGGTTGTTAGTAGATCCACGTTTCCAGTCGGAAGTAGCAAGGAAAACACAGAAGGATTTGTTGGGACCACAAAACCCAGTCTTTCCTCCGCATGTCAGCTTCCTCTTTCTCAGCAGGCCTATCCTACAGTATGCAGTGATTATCAGCCATCAGTTTGCTCACCTAGAGCAGCTATCAGCCAAACATATTAGTTGAGGGCGTGAGTAGCAGAACTGCTAATCAATTCGCTAGGGCACTTAGAGGCAGCCAAACCTCCGCATGTGCTAGGACATCTCTGCGGCATCAACAGACGGACAAGCTCAGAAACTTTCAGCCCGAATAGACCTCTCCTCCTACAAAAACATCACCTTTAGTTTGGAGGGTTTTTACAGTACTGCAGAGCGGTAACACCGGAGGAAAAGAGCATTATTAGACCACCCATCCAGATCCTTATGCATGGAGCTATCTCTAGAGTCATTATCAGCCAAAATATCAATGGTAAGTGTTAATTTCTCTCTGCAAAATCCTAACCCTAATTCAGCTATATTTTAGAACATTTTTGCATGGCGAGTTTGCATGCACAGTTATTTTGGAAATTTGTATGAGATTGAGTGTGCGAGTCAGCACTATCATAGAACATTAGAGAATATCAGTATTTGGGATATTACAGTGGTATCAGAGCATGATCCTTGCCAGCTGTGGGCACATAGCAATTGAATAAAAGTGCATGTTGATGCATGCGTGTACATGCAAATGCATGTTAATGATGTTGGTGAAATGCATGTCAGAACAAAGGTTTTCCTTTGCCAACTTGTGTGTAAATGAAGACAATGAGAAGGATCTTGACTGGAAATTGGCAGAGGTTAGCAGTACTTCAACACTTGCCTCGATATCAGGAGTATCTAGCCTTAGGTGATGAGGTATGTGCAGCATTGTCCTTTTAAGATTATTACACCATCAAGTTCGGGAGCCATCCCAAGGATTTGGATGAGGATTTCCTTAAAGCAATAGTTGGGGGAGGGAAGAAATATGAGCATGAAGTACAGGTTGCTGGTGAGCTTCATTTGGAGTTAACAGTACATGATGAGAATGTGCATGAGGAGATCGCATTAGAGCCATCCTGTGAGTCTAGCGACACAAGCACATTCGCTAGTCAGATTGTGGACAAGCCGTGTGATGAGTTGGAGTTGGTACACTCTTCATCACCTACAACAGGAGTCCAAACAGTTATGACAGGCGAAATACATGAGGTGCAAGGCAATGAGCACAGTAGTCAAGATAGTGAGCAGTCACACATGGAGGTTAGGAAGAGTTTATACATGCATGAGATAGAGCTTCCAAATGATAGTCACCAAAAGAAGATTGAACGTGTTAAAGAAAGCATTCTAGCGATGAAAGAGAGGGCCAAGATACTCCGAGACGCCATAGTACAACGAGATGTTGAGCTTACAGTTCTTCGAGTTGTATGTACCAAGTTAGCGATCAGGATTTCTAGTATTGAACAACAGTTAGATTCCTTGATGGGGCAACAGGAGAAACATACTATTGCATTTCAAAGCAGTCCTCTTAAGGAGTACATAGACAGGGCTTGCAGTAGCTTGAGTCCACATTTGCATAATGGCGGATGGTTTTTACAAGTTGGCCAGGATCGAGAAATTGACCAACAGTATATGAGCATTCCAGTTGAAATCAGAAGGGCAGAATGTCAACTTGGTAGGATTATTCCTTGTGATGGTGCTTATGGACAAGGTACTATTCGGGGGTTGGATTGGAGAGAGATTAAGAGTTGGTGTCCTATTGAGTGGGCGATTCTTGGGAAGACATTCCTAGCCAAGGGTATAGTCCCACAAGAGCCTTCAGATATTTGGGATGAAATATGCACAAGTTTGCATTGGGATCCAGGTGGAAGACCTTATGAGGGATGGATACAGTGTTTATTGATGGCGTTACTTGGGATTCTACATGATGCTCCTTGTGTCGATACTACGCAGGGTAGTGGTGGATTCATTTTGACCTCTACAATTCTCAGATTGATTTAGGACCCTAGGATTACAGTGACTGACAGTTTAGTGATTGCTAGAGGACGTTTTCAGGAGGTCTCTGGTGATGGTATCGTACAATGCAGTGTTTTGAGCAGAGGGTGCTACAGATCTCCTAGGATAATTTGGGACCCTGGGATCATCTCCAGAATCAGTTGGTTCAGTTGATTGATTGTGGATTTGCGTTGGCATTGCTTGAGGACAAGCAATCTTTGGCGAGGGAGGACTGTAATCATTAATGTTCCGTTTTTATAAAAAGGGAATAACTAAGGACTAATAGCACTAGGAGCAGAAAGGTACATCAATTCAGTATTATTAAGTCATCAGTCTAGTAAGAAGGCCATAAGAGTTCATATCATAAAGCATGTGGAGCATGTAGGCCTTATTTTAGTGTTAAAGTCAACATGAAATTAGAATTGTATGCATGCAAAAGTGAAGCGTAAACCCTAAAAGTGACATGCAAACCCTAAAAGTACATATTATTCTATTTAAGAAGGGTTATTGGGCCAAAGAGAATATCTATTGTTATTGTTGATTGATTTTGGAGTTTCGAGCAGCAGCACAGCGTGCAGCCGTGACAGTTGGGGTTGGAGACGGTGTCTTTAGCTAGCGAGGGTTCGACAGTGAGATATCTGCCCTAGTCTCTTATTGGGATAGATCATCCGGGTTTATCCATTGCATCCATCATATACTATAGTATTCAGAGATCCAACACATTCCGAAGGGTTATTAGTAGATCCACGTTTGCAGCTGGAAGTAGCAAGGAAAACACAAAAGGATTCGCTGGGACCACAAAACCCAGTCTTTCCTTCGCATGTCATCTTCCTCTTTCTCAGCAGGCCTATCCTACGGTATGCAGTGATTATCAGCCATCAGTTTGCTCACCTGGAGCATCTATCAGCCAAACAGATCAGTTGGGGGCGTGAGCAACATAACTGCTATTCAATTCGCTAGGGCACTTAGAGGTAGCCAAACCTCCGCATGTGCCAGGACATCTCTCCGGCATCAACAGACGGACAAGCTCAGAAAGTTTCAGCCCGAACGGACCTCTCCTCCTACAAAAACGTCACTTTCAGTTTGGAGGGTTTTTACAGTATTGTGGGGTGGTAACACCAGAGGAAAAGAGCATTATTAGACCACCCATCAGGATCCTTATGCATGCAACTATCTCTGGAGTCATTAACAACCAGAATATCAGTGGTAAGTGTTAATTTCTCTCTGCAAAACCCTAACCCTAATTCAGCTATATTTTAGGGCATTTTTGCATGGTGAGTTTGCATGCACAGTTATTTTGGAAATTTGTATGAGATTGAGTGTGCGAGTCTGCACTATCATAGAACATTAGAGAATATCAATATTTGAGATATTACAAAGGGGAGAGCTTTTTTTGTTGATTACCTATTGACAAATACACAACAATACCTTCCACAACCTCAAGCATAGATCAATGCCTTATGGAGTCAAGTTGAGAAGGAAGAAGACATACTAAAAATAACTCCAATTAAGGCATTAGTCCGAGGATTAATTGGTGATTGTCTGCAATGAAAGTTTATGTTTTCTAGTCTGAAGTAAAACAACAGCAGCACTACACATTAAACCATGTGATCATACATGCATTGCTTGCCAACTATACAAGGTTCTAATTTCATCGACTTCCAATTATCACTTAGGATTAATATTCAATAACGAACAGTAAGTGCATTCGATACCCAAATCCCAATGTTATATCAACATTATATTCCAGTCTATCAATTGATTTGTAAATGCAAGTTAATCAAAGGATTTATAGCAGCATTCAGAATCAATCTATTTCACAATGCATGCTTGTACTTTAATATTTACGGTGTGTGCATGCATAAGTTAGTTTTGCAAATAATATGGTTCCAAGTTCATTGCCAATTATCACTTATCATTAAGCATTTAGGATTAGCATTAAGGAGTAAATAAAGCAGTGGATTAATACTTGAGCAATACTGTAAACATGACCGAATTTAATGAACCAATAGTTATCCTATCATGAACATCATTGGTTAAAAAAACATGTAAGACTGTTTACGTGACTGAAAAATAGAGATATGAAGCAACAATTACAGTCTGTAATTAAGACCAGTAGCATGTAGATCATCCCTTCACATCAGTCTATTATTTAGCATTAATTCAGCCTTTACTTCATATTTTAGGTATAATCTTATTAACCCTTTTGATGTTTTTTGGTAGGTACATTGCAGCAGAGATTGAAGAGGACAGGTTTCCCTTTTAGCAGGGTTTGTTTAGGGCCATCAATGAACCACTATTTCTGCTTAAGTGGTGAGTTTTTGAAACAATACAACTTGTACTTATTGGTTTTCCATGTCGTCTTTTGGATTCCATTTATGAAGAATTGTCGATTTTCACTTCCACTTTTTGCAATTACTAAACACGTGGATGCAATAACTATTGTGTCATCTAGTTCGAAAACAATGGGCCGACTATATTCAACATTATTTGGAATGTAACCACAGTTGAAAAGAGCATCAACATTATTTGGAATCTAACCAAAATGTTTTACCACCTTTCATGCACCTAGGGGTTTAGCACAACAGAAATCTTCAAGCTGCTCAGTGCATCCTTTGGGATAAGTCTTGAGTCAGGTGCTGTCACCTGATCCTGACTCCTCCGTTTAGGCAAACTCCTAATGAAGCCAACGGGGGTAGTCCTTAGAAAGGAGTTGCTAAGGCTCTTATTACGTATTAGTTGTGGATGGGATTGTTTTTTCGGAGCATTTTAGTGATTGACTGAAATAAGCTACTGCAATTTATAGTTTAGTTTGACAGCATAAAAATATACGGCATTCATAACATGATATGACTGAAAGCAGAAGTAAGGACACAAATTAAACCAGTGCCAAAATGGAGTCGAAGTCAATAAATGTTGCTGAAAATGAGAAATGTTTTGCAGTGTACTTGGTCTATTTTAACTTATTCAATGATAAGTGAATTAAGGGAAAAAAGGGATCCACAATATACTGCAAGGTACTAGGAATATGTCTGGATTCTGAGAAGAGTGGCTTCGTACGAGAAAATGTGTGCAAGGAGTCGTGAGGGGGTGTTCAACACTACACCAAAAGGATGTAGCCTAACAAGACCCCACGGTCGCTTTATAGTTGCTCCTGCTTTCCTTGAAGAATTTGTCCACTATTTCTTAGGCTCGTTACGCCGGAATTTCGTAATGTTTTGGGGAAGTAGCTTTTATTAATATGAGTTGATTAATTAGATATGAGGGATTAATGAATGCAAAATACTGCTTTTGATATCCCCAAGTCTTAGACTAAGCTACGAGGGGTAGAGCATACACGATAGACGCAAACGTTGATTTCGATTAAAGATTGTAAATATACAAAAGAGAAATCATGAGACTAATTACTACAACCTAAAATCTCTTTCAGGCCTGAAGGTCGTACTCGGGAAAGCAAGGTTGGGTTAGTGTTCATTACTTTGTCCAAAATGAAAGAAAGAAAACTAAAACTAACTAAGCAAAGAATACAACTTGTGAAGACGGATTGTGTGCATGTGTTGTCACAATAAAACGTTAGAAAAAGACGAACCATAAAAAGACACTGCGAGACCCCCCAAGGGGGCTGGAGTGTGGGCACTGTGTAGCCCACTTGCTTTTTATTAATTTTTGTTACAATCTTTTTTAGAAAGAGGTTACCTTTTGATCCTTAAACATGGATTTAAAAGGCTTACAATTGTTCCTGGGAAGAAGAGGAAAGAGGAAGAGGGTTTTATGTTAGATCCCTATTGCTCAAATCTTCAAAATCCTTCCGATCTTCCAACTTTCCTTTACGTAAAGCACAAAAACCAACAAACTAAATAATTTACAAATTAATGGATTAGTGCAAAAAATATACATAAAGTACAACCTACATAGTACTTAAAGAGATTTCGAAAAACAATGTGTTAGTTAAGTACTAAAGGAATCAATCTAGATCTAAGCTTAGAATTAACTTTAAGGTGCTTTGGATCTAGTAACTATGTATAGCATGAAAGATATGAAATGAAACTTTGCAGACCTAAATTTTGCTAAGCATAAATAGAACCAAGTAACCAATAAGAAAGTTTGATTTTAAAAGAGGTTAAAAAGGGAAAAAAAGGAATAGTTCGAGCTTGAACTTTATAGAAAAAAAACTTCGAGATGCTTGTAAGAGCAAAATGACATTAGATCCAAAGTAAAGGAGTTGAAAGGGAAGGAAGATGCAATTGAGCTCACTTCCCTCTTTCAAACTAGTGATCTGCACAACTCAAAAAAAATTACATAAATGGGATTAAAACTAGTATATAGCAGGAAATAAACTAAGAGAGCATTAGTACAACCTAATACGTCCTGCTACTCCTATATCTCTGAAAATGAAATATAAATAAACAAGTCAAAACTACTAATGCTTATCCTACATGCACTAAAAAGGCCTTCCAAGCTAGATAAGTTACAAACTTAATGCAAAATTGAAAGAAGCAGGCAAGATATCACCTAGCAGCAACACAGCATTCACAGAAGATTATTGCATCAGATGGAGCTCCAGAGTCTTCAAATTTTATTCAAAAGATAGAAACATTACAAGGTAAAAGAGCACAACCCATGTTTTCGGTCCTCAAACCCATCTTTAACAATGAACCGAAGCCCTGCTTAAATAGAAAAAAAGTCTCTAGGGGGGATGGATCACCAACTGACAAAAGAGGATGAGTAAACGTGAGCTTCACAAGAGAAGTAGTTTGATGGAGTTGAAGTGTAGTGGAACTTAAGAGGTATGTGCCACCTCTCCCAAATAGCCCCCACCAATCCACTCCAAATTCTCCATATCAACAAGACGTAAATCCAATGATGGGGCGCATAAGCTTCATGACTCGCTACCTACCAAATCCTTTCCAAAAGGCACGCTAAAATTATGGAGAGGACTCGCCCTTCCCCTCCCATGTCACCCCATGCCAATGAGATGAGGTCAAACCATCAACGTGAGGGCCCACAAATTAATCACACGTGAGTTTGAAGTGGGTCGAATAACCAAACTTTGGTTGAATTATTATATTCCCAATCATCTTCATATGTGACGCTTTTAGACTTTGATGATGTCATTGTAATGTCCTCTTCTGCTTAGGCATTTGAGGATCAACCCGTTAACCTATGCGATTCCTATAGGTTCGAGCAGGTACTGACAGTCAAGGAATCAGCCGAAGACTGATGCCATATATAGAAGATCTAGGGCATCAATATTATATCACCATTGGATCGAAGAGGGCCACTAGAGCCAAAGGCCGTCTACATGCATGACATCCAGGTATTATTTAATGATGCATGCACTCGATTAAGTCTCCATGCGCATGCATGCAAGTCAACTGCAAATTAGAAGATAAAGTGACCTAATTAGGTCAAAAGTTAGGTTTTACGCATGCATGCAAGTCAACTGCAAATTAGAAGATAAAGTGACCTAATTAGGTCAAAAGTTAGGGTTTTCGCAGTTGAAAGTTAGAAAAGAAAGATAAAGTGAAGGGAGAAGTCACTTATGTGATAATTGATTTGTGCAGTCGAATTGGAGAGCTCGACGAGCTAAGTTGGGGTTGAGCGCATTCTCAGCTAACTGGTGTATTTCGGCAGCGAAATCTATCTGCCCTAGTTCATCATCAGGTTGGATCATCCAGGTTCAACACTAGTTCATCATCAAGTTACATTCAGCAGTTATTCCGGGAAGTTGATTATTCATCCATCCAGAGGGTTTCACCGTGTCACCGTGATTAGAGACAAAGCAATTCGTTTTCCTGCCTATAGGGTTCAAAACTTCCGCATGATGCTTCCATCATCATCAGAGGGGTATTATAACCCTAGTGCACATCATCCGGGCTTCCAGCAACAGCTTATTTATTATTCTGGAGCTTATACAGTTTGAGAGGAGGGCGCATTCACCTGTGGAGGACGATTTGGTGTATCTCCTTATTCCTCCGGCAGAATCCTTGCATGCTGGGACCAGTCTCTTCACCATCAGCTAATCTATATACTAGTATGTACATGCATTGATTTCTCCTATTTTATAGCATCTCAGTATTTTTCAAGGGCACATATTTGCATGCAACTGCATGCATGCAAAGTTCGGGGTTTGCTTTCCTATTTGATTAAGAAGTAAGTCTATTAGCCATCAATAGTATACACATAAACAACAAAATATCAGTTTGGGATATTACAGTGGTATCAGAGCTATTTTCCTTGCCAGCTGTGTGCATGCAAAAATTATAAATGAATCCAGGAGACCCATACAACATTACTCACAGGAGACAATGGTATAGAGGCAAAGAAGAGGAGTTAGAGGACATAGATTTGGGGAACAGAGAGTACCAGTTTGAAAAAGGCAAAGAAACAATGGCCAATGATGATAAAATAGCTTTCAATAGTCTCATATCAGCCATAAAAGAACTCACCACTAGGCAAAAAGAAATGATGAGCACCTTCAGGCAAATGACTGAGAAGAATGGGCCCACCCCACACAGTCCCTTATTTCCCAACAGTGATAGGGTATCCACCAGCAGTAGTGGGGAGCACTTACATACCAACATGCAGAGCCATCCCCATATATACAAGCCTTTCCGACCTACCATGCCTCAATTCTTTAATAGTCCAGCTACAGTGCCTCTAGCACATGCAGAACCAGAAGAACCCATGAGTGCCTATCTGAGAGAATACAGGGCCTTAGGAGAGGACTTCCATTCAGCCATGACCTTCACTGACTTCTGCCACTTTAAAAGTAAGAACAAACCCAAAGCTTACAATAGGCCATTCACCCAGAACTATGAGTTACATCGCTTCGTAGGGACACTGACTATCCCTACCTTTGAGGGCACCCGGGGTGGCCCAGCTAGGAATTGGGTGCAAAAGTTGGATACATACTTCCAGGTCAACCCCATGATTGAGACAGATGCCATTAAATTGGCTACTTTGCATTTGGATGGAGAAGCACATGAGTGGCGGTACCATGGGTTAGCGACACTAGGTCACAACACCATCACCTCATACACAGATTTTACACAGAGGCTCATTGAGCAGTTTGATCGGAAGGATCCAGAGGTACACTTTAGGGAGCTGGCACAGCTCAAGCAGACAGGGAGTGCAGATGCTTTTATTTCTGAGTTTCAGAGGATAACAGTCATGGTCATAGATATATCAGAGAGTAGGTTGATTATGTTGCTCACTAAGGCTCTCACTGAACCCTTACGGGGATGGGTCAAGTCTTATAGGCCCACCACCCTAGCAGATGCCATCAGATGAACTAGAGACTTGCAGGATGCAGTGCCCAAAAATAGGTTTCCTCCCAGGACCAATGTTCCTATTAAAGATAAAGAAAGGAAACCATGGCCCAAGAAAGAATGGATGGACAATGATACCCGACAGGACCTTAGAAGAAAAAAGTTATGTTTCACTTGCCAGGAACCATGGATACTAGGTCACAGATGTTCAGGAAAAGGAAAGGACTACTACATAGAGGCTTAGTTCGACAGTGAGGAGGATGAGGATTACCAGGATCAAGAGCAGGGAGAGACAACAGAAACAGTTGCTGAGGGACAAGCCTCAGGAGGTACCATTGCTACCATGACAGGGGTTCCTAGATTCCACACTCTTTGGATCAGAGGTAACGTACAGGGCCACAGAGTGGGAGTACTGATAAATGATGGGGCATCCCACAACTTTATTGATGCTGCATGGGTTAAAAAGAGAGACATTCAGACTGAGAGCTTTGATGGGTTTTCGGTAGCAGCAGCATGTCACACCATGGAGTGTAGTCAGAGGATTCCTAAATTAAAGGTAACGCTTGGGAATTATACAGTGATAGAGACATTCTATGTGGTAGATGTACCTGACATGAATGTGGTACTAGGAGTTCAGTGGTTGTATTCCATAGGGAAGTATTCCACAAATTACCAGACCATGGAGATGGAGTTTACAGGAGCAGAAGGACAGAAGGTGGTATTGAGAGGGATGAATACCTATCCTCCCACAGCAGTGACATCACATAGGATGGAGGCAGTACTCCAACAGGGAGATATTGAGTGGGTTGCAGGGTGTATGGTTACCTTCAGGAAACCACCAGATGAGGCCACACAACATCAAGCAGATATAGAGGCCTTACTACAGAAGCACAAGGTAGTATTCGGAGACCTTCCAGCAGGTCGACCTCCAAATAGGGGATTTGAGCACATTATTGAGTTAGAGGAGGGGACCCAAGCAGTTATCACCACTCTTTACAGACATCCCAAGGAACTACTCAAGCTGGGATACATCAAACCTAGCTCTAGTCCCTTTGCATCTTCAGTAGTGCTAGTGAAGAAAAAGGATGGAACCTTACACATGTGCATTGATTACAAGGCACTCAATAAGAAGACCATAAAGAACAGGTATCCCATCCCTAGGATTGATGAGTTAATGGATGAACTACAGGGGGCAAAGTACTTTTCCAAAATTGATCTCCGCTAAGGGTAGCACCAGATTAGAGTCAGGGAACAGGATGTTCCAAAGACCGCTTTCCATTGCCACTATGGACATTATGAGTTTCTAGTGATGCCATTTGGGCTCACTAATGCACCAGCTACTTTCCAATCATGCATGAACCATATCCTCAGGACATAGTTTCGTAAATATATTCTGGTATTCTTCGACGACATATTGATATACAGTCGGACTTGGGAACAACATTTGAGACATCTTGATGAAGTACTTGGTATTCTACATGAGCAGTCACTATATGCCAAAATGTCTAAGTGTCAGTTCGACATGCAGGAGATGTTGTACTTAGGACATGTGATAGGGGCCAATGGGGTCTAGGTGCACTTAGAGAAGATTCGGGCAATTTTGGATTGGCCTACACCTAAAAATATGACAGAACTGAGGGGCTTTTTGGGCCTTTGCACCTATTATAGGAGGTATGTCAGCGGATTCTCACAGATGACCGCATCCCTCACAGATCTTACCAGGAAGGGAGCATTTAGTTGGTTGGAGGCAACACAACAAACATTCGAGAAAATGAAGGAGGTAATGAGTTCATGCCCAGTATTAGTTTTACCAGAATTTTCTCAATCCTTTGTGTTAGAATGTGATGCTTCAGGAGAGGGAATTGGGGCAGTTTTGATGCAAAACAACCACCCCATTGCATTTGAGAGCAGGAAGCTCAAAGACTATGAGCGCCACTATTTGATATATGACAAAGAGATGTTAGCTATCCTCCATGCGCTAACCAAGTTCAGGTAGTACTTAGTAGGTGCCAGGTTCAAGGTTAAGACAGATCACAATAGCCTGAAATACTTCCTAGAGCAGAAAGAGCTAAATGAGAGACAACAAAAATGGGTAAGTAAAATTCAGGCTTATGACTTCGAGATTGAGTACGTAAAGGAGAAGAGCAATGTAGTGGCCGATGCACTTTCTAGACGACCAATTACTTTATCCCTTATGAGCATCTCATCAGATTGGAGGTCTCATCTTTTGGTTGAGTACTCCAAAGATGAGTTTGCTTGCGAGCTATTGGATGGACAGATTCAGGATGATAGGTACAGGGTCATTGATGATATCATATACTACAAAAACAGAATCTTCTTGGTTCCAGAGTCTCCCCTCGAGAAGAAAATCTTACAGGCATCACACAATTCACCATTAGCAGGGCATCAGGGGTTTCTCAAAACCTATAGACAGATTAGAGAAAGGTTCTCATGGAAGGGCCTCACGAAAGATGTGATACAACATGTGAGGGAGTGCAGCTTGTGCCAACAAAACAAAATAGAGCACATCCACCCGGCTGGTTTACTACATCCCTTACCTAATCCCGAGCAGAAATGGGAGAGCATTTCTATGGACTTCATTACTGGGCTGCCCAAGGTCCAACACAGAGACTGCTTGTACGTAGTAGTGGATAGATTGACTAAGTTTGCTCACTTCTTTGCCATATCATCAGATTATTTAGCAGCACAGGTAGCAGAACTATTTTTCAGAGAGGCATTTAGACTCCATGGGTTACCCAAGACCATTGTCAGTGACAGGGATAGCAAATTCACAAGAGCGTTTTGGCAAAGAGCTTTTCCGGTTAGTGGGGACCGAGTTAACCATGAGCACAAGTTATCATCCGCAGAGTGATGGGCAGACAAAGATTGTTAATAAATGGATTGAGGGATACTTGAGAAATTACGTATTAAGTCAGCAGAGGACATGGATCAAATGGTTACACTTGGGTGAACATTGTTACAACACCACCTACCATATGACCATTAGGATGACCCCTTTTCGAGCCCTATATGGGTATGATGCTTCCACTTTTGCAGACCGAATATTTGGTGATACCAAGGCCCCCAAGGCGAAGGAGTGGATTCAGGAGGGTCAAGATATCCTCAAGATACTCAGGGAGAACATACAGGCTGCTCAGAATCAACAAAAGATATATGCAGACAGGCACAGAGTTGAGCGTAGTTTTGAGGTGGGAGACTTCGTTTATTTACGCCTCCAGCCTTACCGATAGTCATCTCTTAAAAAGAAAGGAGCAAAAAAACTCCAACCTCGTTTCTATGGTCCATACAAGATAATTCGGAAGGTCGGAGAGGTAGCATATGAGCTAGAACTACCCCTAGAGAGCAAGATTCACAACGTATTTCATGTCTCCAATCTCAAGAAGGTGGTTGGTCAACAGATTGTTACATGTTCCGAGCTGCCTCCCATTGATGACGAGGGGCAATTGGTTCTGATTCCGGAGCGCATCCTAGAGGTGCGAGAGCGGAAACTGAGGAACATAATCATCAGAGATCACCTGGTTCAGTGGCAAGATCTGCCTATAGAGGAGGCTACTTGGGAGGCAAAACAGGTATTACAACACCCAACTTTACAGTTGCTTGAGGACAAGCAAATTCGAACGGGCAGGACTGTAATGTCCTCTTCTGCTTAGGCATTTCAGGACCAACCCGCTAACCTATGTGATTCCTATAGGTTCGAGCAGGTACTGACAGTCAAGGTATCAGCCGAAGACTGATGCCATATATAGAAGATCTAGGGCATCAATATTATATCACCATTGGGTCGAAGAGGGCCACTAGAGCCAAAGGCCACCTGCATGCATGACATCCGGGCATTATTTAATGATGCATGCACCAGATTAAGTCTCCATGCGCATGCATGCAAGTCAACTACAAATTAGAAGATAAAGTGACGGGAGAAGTCACTTATGTGATAATTGATTTGTGGAGTCGAATTGGAGAGCTCGACGAGCTAAGTTGGGGTTGAGCGCATGCTCAGCTAACTAGTGTATTTCGGTAGCGAAATCTATCTGCCCTAGTTCATCATCAGGTTGGATCATCCAGGTTCAACACTAGTTCATCATCAGGTTACATTCAACAGTTATTCCGGGAAGTTGATTATTCATCCATCCAGAGGGTTTCACCGTCACACCGTGTCACCATGATTAGAGAGAAAGCAATTCGTTTTCCTACCTACAGGGTTCAGAACTTCCGCATGCTGCTTCCATCATCATCAGAGGGGTATTATAACCCTAGTGCACATCATCCGGGCTTCCAGCAGCAACTTATTTATTATTCTGGAGCTTATGCAGTTTGAGAGGAGGGTGCATTCACCTATGGAGGACGATTTGGTGTATCTCCTTATTCCTCCGGCAAAATCCTTGCATGTTGGGACCAGTCTCTTCACCATCAGCTAATCTATATACTGGTATGTACATGCATTGATTTCTCCTATTTTATAGCATCTCAGTATTTTTCTAGGGCACATATTTGCATGCAACTGCATGCATGCAAAGTTTGGGGTTTGCTTTCCTATTTGATTAAGAAGTAAGTCTATTAGCCATCTATAGTATACACATAAACAAAAAAATATCAGTTTGGGATATTGCAGTCATCTACCACATAAAATAATAAACGACACTTCCACCATATCATTCCATTAAGATTTTAATGACTTTCGACTTTTGAATTTAGTGTCAATTTGTCACATTTTTGCATTTTTTGGGCATTTTGTCACATTGATAGAGAAATAATGCTATACTAGAAAAAACAGTCACCCGAAGCATGGGAAAAGTGGGTCTCAGGGTAAAGGAGGTGCTCTGAGCTTGAAAACGATCCCATCCACGCCAAAAAACGACTCTAGATCACACTTTTATTACATTTTGAATTTTTCCATTTACACCATTAAAAAATGGCTTGATTTTGCGAGAAATTTTATTTTCTCGGAATTGAACAAAAACTCAAGGGGACCTAGAACATGTCCATATGACTCAATACCGATGCCTAGCATGCTTATATACATTGACACGTGAACTTTAATAACCTCCCAGGGTTTAACCACCAAGACGAAAATTCCAGCTTTGGAGGAGCAGTGAAAAACTCGAAAATTATGCATTGCTTATTCAACATTGCATAATTGACAAGGGGAAAAAACACCTTGGGATGATTGGATTGACGTCTAAGTCCTAGGTAGCCAAGTCCTTTACAAAACATTTTCCATGCTAGTACATTTATTACAACTACCCCCGCAAGGTATGAACATGCATTTTATTCAAAAAGGGACCACAATTGGTCCTGATGAATCGTGGAACCTTCCGAGCATTGACAATGAACAACTGGCTTGTTCATGACTTCAGTGACTCACTGGAAATCCACCAAGTACAAAATTAGCGAATAACATCTGGCTCCAACTGCGGGACGTGTGCTTGATCTAGTCTCTTAGGCAAGAAAAGCATACGAGTACACCATAATCTTTGATTTCTTATAATCTGTAAAAACATCTCAAGTTGACAAGAAAACCTTAGCATAAGTTTTATGAAAAAGAGCCAATGATCCAAAATTTGTTTTATTTGAAGGAATGACAGAATTTAACTAAAAATTTATTTATTCCGAAGTATGGAAAAAAATGCAAAAAGTAAATTCTCACTTTGAGGAGCTTATTTTCCTACTCTAAGCATAACATAAAAAGTTAGGTGTAATCGAAAATCCAATGTAGCCACCTAAGCATTTTATTAATATAAAAAGTTTTTCCTTCTCTTTAGTTACCAGCCAAAGTAAAGACACATTTTTCAGAAAATGCAAACCTGCGTGAATATTCAAGATGAGAAGGCTCAATGGGAAATCACAAGAATGTAAAACTTCGCTGAATTGCTTCCACAACTGGCAAGTCCTTGTTATCACGAATCTTGTAGTTTCCCTGTAGAGTAATTCTATACAGAATAGCAGAGGGGATGGCCAACCAAAGTCGTGACATACAGACGCCCCAACCCCCAAAAGATGGATGGTTGTCACGTCGATTGGGATATCCTTCGCTTTATGCCACTGAAGCCCAAGTGACAAAGAGGGAGACCCAGACCTATCCTTAAAGGACAGACCTAGATAAAATCGCCAGATCAAACCCAAAATGGAGAATATGTAAGGTGAGTGCTTGAAACCCTAGATTTAAGGGATAAGCCACAAATTAAGGAATGCTTGAGTGCAGGTGATTTAGGATATTGGTAATGTTACTCAAGCCCAATAAAATAATGACTTATGGAATTAATGATCAGATCTAGGATCAGTATGTTTCTTCAAATGATCAAACCTGGGACCCTACGGGGATTTAAACGAAATTATGGAAATTCCTCATGGTGAGGTTGAATCAGAGAATTAAGGCCTTCAACATACTTACTTGGATGAAATATTTAACAGTATGACAAAATCCAAGCAAAACTGGGATAAAAAAACAAGGAACTAGCTGTCAGGCTAAAGAAGTATGTTTTCTCCCTAAGTATTAGTGTTTGAAGGTGGGAAAATGGAGTCCAATGTTGACGCCTAGGAGGGAGGGTATTTTTTGGGATGGCTCACAAAACCCATATCGCCAAATTTGCATATTCCCAATGCAAATTGGTCCGGTGATTTTTCCTACTTCCTAATGGTGGTTTTTCAGTAAAAATAGTGATGTGCAATGCATGAAAAATTAAAATGCTGAGAACTAACTTGAGAGACATACCTGAATTTGATAGATAAGCTCCTGGATTATGAAGAATGTCTTATTTTCGATCAAGTGAGAGATCCGAGCAAGAATTTGATGAGTTGAAGTTCTGCTCAATGACCCTAGCGCCCCCTTTGTACCTGTCACACCAAGGAAATCAATTAGCACAACAAATAAAACAAGATCTGCAAGAAAAGAAAGTACAGGGAAGATAAATCATAAAGAAGTAACTATTCCCTGATAAATCAAACCGAGTTACGACAACAGAGTGAGTCTCTCCACCAATGTGCCTCCTTCAAAATCGCCTACTTCAACCTGCAAATTAATGGGTACAAGAAAAAGGTACAAAATCTATCCTAGAGTTATCTCAATGCAGAAGAAATACAGTGCCAATCATCATTACATTCATTTATCTATCAAGAGACAAGTATTGAATCCCAGAAAAATCTCTTTACTAAAAGCTCTAATGCTAGAGCTCATACTTTACAATGGGGGGGGGTCTCGTCTTTATATAGCTTTTGAGAGACACAAACCCTAACTCACTTTTACATCCAACAGTTGAGATTATAACATCATCAACAGTGGAGATCAACTTTACATAGATCAGTACTTTGATCACATTGACTAGATCAAGGGAGGCGCACTTTTTACCCAATGACATCTTGTCAAAGTCAAAATATAACATAACATAAGATATAATCATGATAATACATCAAAAGGGGGTCGCTGTGGGTTTAATTCACCCTATGACCCATTACAACCTCAAATCATACGATATAACACTGTAATACATCAAGTGGCCAAGTTGAGGGGCGCCCCTTGGGGGACGTCCTCACTAGCTAAGCTAAAATAAAATAATCCCGGACCAAATGCTGACTGAAACTGCTGAAGAAATGTCTGGGAAGCCATAAAACATCATGTGAGTGAATTCCCTTCCATTTCCTCCACTTCCTTAGCCAAATTGATTTTTTCAGTGACTTCCTAGTTCACTTTTCGATGGCACAACCTCTGAAAATCATAAAAATCAATATATCTTCATTCAGACTGAGAATTGGGGCAAACTGACTTTAGTGGAGGATCTAGAGATATAACAAAATGGTATAAGTGACTACTCATACCCCTAGGACACTTTGATGCTCTAGGAGAAGCAAAATCACTGCAATAATAATAAACTTTGGCCAATATAAAGTGATAATAATCATTGAATGTGCAATCTAAGGCCAAACTCTAAAAATTGAAACCACGTTATTGGTCTTGGGGATGTCTCGAGCAAATATAAGCATTTTTTTTAGTCACTGTCTTGAGAACCATGTTTGACTTGGTCAACTGTGTTGACCAGGTCAAAGTACCCAAACTGTATGTGAGATGTTGTATCAATATGATCCTCCATGTATTCAAGGTAAGAAATGCTCCAATGGTGTATATCAAAACCCAACTTAAGTTATGATATTCAGAATCATGGTGACAATAATAATAATAAGTTAGATATACCTATGCCTTTGAAAGATCATTGAACCTTTTGGAAGTCTCTTGTGCATGCCATGCTTACAAAGTTTAAACAGTTTGTTAGTGCTAGGTGAAGGTGGAAAACAAAAAATAAGGTAAAGGGGAATGACTCATAACTGATTTTGACCATGTGATCTCTTTGAATGATAACTATTACACTCAACCAAAATGACATGCATGCCAAATAGTAATAGGGGATGGCAGTGTCTCACAAATGGATAAAGTACTTGGGCTTGTTTCCTTCAGGCTCTAGCAAGTTTCCTTTTCATTTAAACATTGGTCAACCTTCAAAGGCAGGTGCCCTGGAAAGCCTTCTGGGCTTCTGTAATGACAAAAACATAACCTTTGAACGCTAGTCTCACCCTGTTGCCCTGTAGAGGCAATGAGCCGAACACTATACAGAGAGTGAGTGCTCATCCTTTGACCATTGATCTTTTTCAATAACATTCACTTTTACATAAGATAGTAGCCAACCTACAAAAGTAGGTGCCCTGGAAAGCTTTCTGGGCTCTAGTAAAAGACTAGACTAGCCCTACAACCAACAAGCATCCATATCCCCAATGGGTTTGCCTCACCCTGTTTCCCTTGTGGAGGGCAAATGAGCCTTACATTATACAAAGAATGAGTGCTCAACCCTTTCGCCACAGACTACTTTTTTAACATTTATTCTTTGCATCATTTAGATATCGCATTTATGCGTTCTATTGCTTAGTGTTTAGCAACACTGTTGGGGTGAGTACTTGTTTTGAGGACTAAAGGAGAACAACTTGGTGAACCCAGCTACACTGGTCAAGCCACATACTTCATAGCTAAAGACACAAAAAACATGGAGTTTGTCATGCACAGGGGTCAAAATGGGGAAAACATCTTCAATCTCACAGGTCTCAGTCAACCTAAGTCATGGGATAAAATTCAAACAATCGATGGATTGGAACAAACGACACATGGAACCAGCATAGCACTAAGGTTTAACATTTGTATAAAGAATGGCATAAGCAATAGAATTCAACATTGGATTCTTTGATCAATCTCAACACAAGTTTTAAGCATTAGTATTTAATATAAGCATAGGTCACCATGATCATCCTCACAAAACAAGCCTATGTGTTTAATATATATCACAAAGCAAAAACAAACCAAAGACCCATATACATGTCTCACCATATACTTGTCACCATCCGATAATTTCATATGTAACTGTGTACCACATCTGATTTGCTATTCTACTCAAATGAACTAGGTCACCACTGAAATCCTCTCAATGATCAAGGAAATCTCGGTCTTGGCAAGGAAATACTACTAACGAGGCTCTCAAAATAGATGAGGTTGTAATGATCCATGCTAAAACCCCATGTGAATGAATAGCTCAGAAAAATAAAGAGATCAATCTGTATGCTGCATCATGGTAGCCTAGCTGAAAACTATGTGTGATAACAGTCCTCTTGCAGGCTTCCTTTATCCAAGATTGGATAGGACTAATGTACAAATTCGCATGATGAGGCAGATCATCATACTCATCGAAAGGGCTTATCTACTGATAACTCTAGGTGTAAACCCCAAATTGCCTCAAATCATAAGGAACATTTGTATACAAAGATGATGGATGAGAAAAAATTTCAACTCGTTGCACCCAATCTGACTCTTCATTGCACTGCTCCTCCAAGTCCCCATTACAGATACTCAAATACAACTCTGACATATCAGATAAGAACTCTGATTGTTCTTCCTTACAACTTTTATAAGTCTCAGAATAAACACTCCCCTTCCTGGATGTATAATAGATCGGACTTCCACAAATCTCTGAATAGACACTTCCCTCGTTGGACATATCATAGATGGGGTTCTCAAAAATATTTTCAAGAGTATCATAGGTTGGATTTTCAATAGAAGTCGAATAGTCATCATCCCCATTTATGTCAGATCTGAGAGAGTCTTCTGTAACTGCATCATGCCCTTGGCTACACCTATCCACCTCATGCTCATAACAATCCTCCTTGATAGTTTTGGTTTCAAATATATTACAAGGAGTACATCTTTCCAAACCTTCATCACCATATGGTAGAGTGTCATCATACACCACAGTGACTATCATAGGTTTCTTTATCAGGCTCTGTAATGGTTTCTTTTTTAGGTAGGTCTGCAATACAGATCTAATCATCATCACTGCAGTAATCATGAGAACACTCCATCTCTTCCATATTTTTTGTTAATGTAACATGGGGAGGGTCTTCAACAATGTCTTCAATCAAAGATATTCCATGAAGCTCTTCAATGGGAAGCATAGCCATAATCGTTTTTATAGCACCATCATCTTCATACCACCATTTAAGAAAGATATAAAAGAAGTGTAAAAGGGAAGTAATACTTTTACTAGGAAGCTCTTCAAAGAACCATTCATTTGCATCGCCATCCAAAGTGCATGCAAATATTTCCATCATGCGATCCTCATGATAAATGCCATCTTTAACAAAAACATCAATGGCAGATGTGATATGTAGGATGGTTGAATCACCATTTCCATGAAAGTCTTGGGCATATTCAAATACATCACTTGTGTCAAAATCATCGTTAGGAAAAACCCAGAATGCTTGAAAAATCAATGGGATGGAACCTATTGGCTAATTTAGCACCACACTTTTTCCTTTCATCATCCATATTGGCCATTAGAAGAATGCACTTGATATAACCATGTAAGATAACTTGTACTGAACTAGATGAGCTGTCAAATAATGAGCTTTTAGCATTTTACTTTGTCGAACAAGCTCATCTACACAATCAATCTCAACAATTTATATGAGAGACAAGGGTTTTATCCCTTCAATGGAATCGCCATGTGAGAATAAAAATATGCATTAAAATTTCTCACAAAAATAATTTTTTGCTTTTCTTTGTAACAATTTAAAAAAGAAAAAGGTTGGTGGAGTCGCCAGGTGAAAAATAAAGAACTAATCTAAACATTCATCAAACAAAGAAAAAACAAAAAAAAATGAAATGAAAGTCATAATAACCCAGGAAAAAAAATATTTATCCTCAACAACGGCGCCAAAAAGTGTTGCCGCCTTTCACGCACCTGGGGGGTTAGCACAACAGAAATCTTCAAATTGCTCGATACATCCTTGGGGGCAAGTCTCGGGTCAGGTGTTGTTGCCTGATCCTGACTCCTCTGTTTAGGCAAACACCTAACGAAGCCAAGGGGTAGTCCCTAGAAAAGACTTGCTAAGGCTCTTATTAGTTATTAGTTGTGGATGGGATTGTTTTTAGGAGTTCTTTAGTGATTGACTAAAACAAGCTACTGCAATTTAAAACATGAAAAATATATGGCATTCATAACATGATATGACTGAAAGCATAAATAAGGATACAAATTAAACCAATGCCAAAATGGAGTCAAAGTAAATAAGTGTTGCTGAAAATGAGAAATGTTTTGCAGTGTACTTGGTCAGTTTTAACTTATTCAATGATGAGTGAATTTAGGAGAAAAGGGGATTCCCAATATACCACGAGGTACTGGGAATATGTTCAGATTCTGAGAAGAGTAGCTCCACACGGGAAAAAGTGGGCTAGATGGACTCGTGGGGGGGTGTTCAACACTACACCAACAAGGATGTAGCCTAACGGGACACCACGGTCGCTTTCTAGTTGTTCCCACTTTCCCTGAAGAATTTGCCCACTATTTCTTAGGCTCGTTGCGTCGAATTTCCGTAATGTTTTGGGGAAGTTGCTTTTATTAATATGAGTTGATTAATTAGATATGAGGGATTAATGAAAGCACAATACAACTTTTGATGTCCCCAAGTCTCAGAGTATGCTACGAGGGGTAGCCCAGCCTTTCTGTCCTCATAATTTTCTGGGCATTTTGTCGCATTGATAGAGAAATAATGCCATACATGACAAAATAGTCACCCAAAGCATGGGAAAAGTGGGTCTTAGGGTAAAGGAGGTGCTCCGAGCTTGAAATGAACCCATCCACGCCAAAAATGGACTCTGGATCACACTTTTATTACATTTCAAATTTTTTCATTTAAACCATTAAAAAATGGCTTGATTTTGCGGGAAAATTTATTTTCTTGGAATTGAACAAAAACGCAGGGGGACTTAAAACATGTCCATACGACTCAATATCGATGCCTAGCATGCTTAAATACATTGAAACGTGAACTTTAATAACCTCCCAAGGTTTAACCACCGAGATGAAAATTCCAGCTTTGGAGGAGCGATGAAAAATTCAAAAATTATACATTGATTATTCAGCATTGCATGATTGACAAGGGAAAAAACACCTTGGAATGATTGAATTGACGTCTAAGCCCTAGGAATCCAAGTCCTTTACAAAAAGTTTTCCATGCTAGCACATTTATTACAACAATCCCTGCAGGGTATGAACATGCATTTTATTAAAAAAAAGACCACAACTGGTCCTGATGAACCGTGGAACCTTCCGAGCACTGTGTTGTCCGCCGATTGCACACCAGCAACAGAAATCTTCTGAAAGCTGTCTCCTCACTTGAGAAAGTGGGAGAGGTGTGACCTTGGGGGCAAGCACAGAGCTAGGTACTGTCACCTACTCCTAGCTCCTCCGTTTAGGCTAACTCCTAACGAAGCCAAGGGAAGTAGTCCCTAACAAAGAGTTTTCTATGGCTCAATGTTTAAGTTAAGTTTTGGATGTTTTGGATGCGGATGGGTGTTGTTTAGGAGTTATTGTGATTTAAAAT
>LPNX010877108.1:167586-252025 GCA_001517045.1 Pseudotsuga menziesii
ATAAAGGGCCTAAAATGCTGAAAATACAGCCCAAAAGATGGCCCAAAAAGAGGATGGAAAGGGGCTGCAAAAAGTGGAACAAAGAGGCAAAAGAGGGCTATCCAAAAGGGCAAAAAGTGGGGAAAAGTGGACAGCGAACAAAGGGAAGGAAAGGCTGCAAATAAAATGCCTAAAAGGCTGAAAATAAAGCATAGGGCAGCCAACCGGGGCAAAGGCTAAGTGAATGAATGTTCACTTTAGCCCAAACGTGCCCTAATCCCAAGAAAATAAAGACTTTTTAATTTGAATAATGAATAAAAGCAAGGAGAGAATGGTCAAACCTGTGGATCTTTTTAAAGCACTTGGATCTCATGAAGCATGCGATTACTGAAAAAGCGTACTTGACTCCAAGAGAAGAAGATGCAGCTGAGCTCGAACTTCTGCTTGGTTGGATGGAAGGATCTGCAAAATAACACTCATAGACTTGCCATACAAAGATTAGATCATGTATTGTTCACAAATTGAAATAAAGAAGAGCATGAACTACAACTGAATAAAACAATGCTCTTTTTTAAATTCTAGAAGTAAATCAATAAACAACTAACTTTCAAACCGCAAATACCTGTTCTTATGTGCTTACAGAAGCCTTCTAAAGCATAACATCATAATCTCAAATAAACAAGAAAGAACAACATTAAAACAACATCACCTCATCCATCTAGTGCAATCATCCAAAGAATCACACCACATGAGCCTCCAAAGCCTTAATTTTATTCCAATTGTTGCATAGAAGCAACAAGCAATTACAAAAGTTTCACCAGAGTTTCTCTACACCAAAATCCATCCTCAATAGAGCTGAAAGAGCCTCTTTTTAACAAATGAGGGAGTGCTAAAACCCTAAAACCAAAAAACCAACCCTAACCAGCTTAGCCACCTAACAAAGAGCCCAGACCTAAACTGGAGAACTGGGAGTGAGGGGAGGCCTCCACCCAGGCAAGGCGCCCCCACTCCAAACCTGTGCACTGAAAACAAGCCAAGGATGAGGCCACACATGTGAGTCTGGATGTAGGTAAGCTCATCCTTTAGGTCTGGCAGAAGCCTGAGCTAGGTTTGGGAAGCCCACTAATGGTGTAGGCTTCAGTCTTTACCTCGATCAAATCACCAGACCAATGAGAGCTCTCCATCTCATCTTTAGCTGGAGATAACATGTCTGATAACTGATAATAAATTAATTGCTCTCTTAATGATGACTGAAGCTAAGTTATGATAACTCCAATCATCATAAGTGTTCCATGAGATGTCATTTAGCCTTTTATTTTATTAAATTTAGATTAATTTGGAGAGTTCTGTTTTCTCCAAAATAATCATTTTTTTTAATAAAAATCATTTTTTTACCAAAAATCATTTTTTACTCAAAACTGACGTTTTTTAGTAAAAAGGCATTATGTGTCCGATTGCTGATCTAAAAGCTGGTTCTAACTGGCTGGCTGATCAAGAATTATTTTTGGATTAAGGTTAGAGCCTTCAATCACTGAATTCTGAGTCTGGATCACGAACGGGTTTTTTCCATTTAATTTATGAAAAAATTAACCCAAAAAACTTGGGAAAAGTAATTAAAAAATTAAAAAATTAAAAAATATTTTTTCACTGTTCGAAAAAGATTTTTTCGAAATTTTTTTATGTGTCCAGATGACTTAAGACATGACCATGATCTATCTAAATAATGTCTAGTAGGCTTATAACACTCAGTTGGGCTCTAATAACCCCCCAAGGCCCAGAATTCAACATCGGGCATTGCAGCTTTGGAGGAAGCGGGAGAAAACCTCGTCAATTATACTCGGCTGAAGGCAAAGCATAATTGTCGAGGGCAAAAAACTCCCTGGAATACCCTATTTGCAATTCTATGTCTTAGGAGACCGAACCACTCAAAAATATCCTACTAGCACATTTTATTACAAACCCCGCAGGGCCATGGTCAAAATTATTCAAATAAAAAAGTGACTAGCCAATATTGGCCAGACAAGTAGACGGATCAACTGATACACTGGAATCAGACTTTGAACAAGTCTGTCAACTGGCGTCTCCTCAGGTAACCCAACTTATGGTACAAAAAGTTGGATAACACACTGACAATGAACAACTGGCTTGTTCATGACTTCAGCGACTCACTGGAAATCCACTTAGTGCAAAATTAGTGGATAACACTTCGTACAATTGGTTCAAAGCAATGTTGCACGACTCAGACTCGGCTGGCATATGACTCGTCGACTCGGGAAAAACTCAGGAAAGACTCGGGAAGACTCAGGACAGACTCAACAAATAGGGAAAAAAATTAAAATATGGTGCATTTTGAGCACAATAGAGATTAATGACATTTCCAATTGTTTAATGAATTTATAAAAAATATGTGACCCTGTGTGGCTGATATACTCATCCCACAAGCCCCACACAAAATTGAATTTTTTGTTTTTTAATTTTTAATTTTTATTGTTATTTAATTTTAAATTTTAACTATTTTTTGTTTTTTAACTTAGAATTTAGATTTAAATTTGTTAGCCCTTGGGATAATAAGCCACATCCCATCCATTTTAAAATTAAAACTAAATACTAAGTTAAAAATTTTAAAAAAAAAATTTAAAATTAAAAACAATAAAATGTAAATAAAAAACAATAAAATTAAAAAAAAAAATAATAAAATCATTTTAAAGTTTAAACTAAATCCTAAGTTAAAAATTAAAAAAACAATTAAAATTTAAAATTTAAAACAATAAAATTTAAATAAAACACAATAAAATTTAAATAAAAAATAAGAAACAATAAAATCATTTTAAAGTTTTATAACATATATAAAATAAAATAAAAAATACAAATCAAACTTGGAGCATCAAGTCGGCCACGAATGAGGACCCGCAACCTCCATGACGTCCACAACAAAGCAACGAATTGAGGCTGAAGACCCGCAACCTCCATGACCTCCACAACAAAGCAACGAACAAAGGCTGAAGACCACTCGCGACCTCTACGACGATAGTGCAAAGTCCAAACCACCTTTGCGACCTCCACGATGACACTGCAGACCTCCACGACCATCGCAATAGTGCAAACGACCTCCACGACCATCACGAATCACAAACTGATTAATGGGTTAGTTTGCATCCGCGGGTTCAGTCACGGGCATACTTCGGCGAGTTTACCGACGAGTATTCACCGAGTCCGGTGCTTAACCGCGAGTCCAGCACTTAACCGCGAGTTTCACCGGGTCACGGGTCTCCTGGGCGAGTCTTGGGCCAGTGCTCATCCCAACATCCGACTCGGTGCCACTCGCGAGTACGGCCCGAGTCGTGCTTCACTGGTTCAAAGTGTCCCACATCTCCTTAGCTGTTTTCTTTTCTGCTAAATGTGGAATCAAATGGTCTTTAAACCCAACCAGGGTTACCCTCTGGGCCCTAGCTTCAAGATCTTCATGCACTTTAAGCTCATCCTTGTATGTTGGCTTGGTCACGGTACTGCCGTTATTCTTACTTTCCAAGGTATATAGTTGGATACACCATCCAACCTATCCTCAAACCGTATACTCATCATTGGAAAATCACCTACAACTATAACAACTGAAACACTACCACAACACTTTCTTCTACACTTCTTTGAAAAGATGACTGTGAAACACTTGCCTGCTTCCTACTTTAGTATGGCTGTGATATCATGAAGAATATTGACACAAATGTGAAAAACTCTCATTCATGCATTATGTCAAACACTTTGAACATCTGGGTTTTAATTAAAGAGTTACTCATAATACTTTAAAATTAAAACCACCAAGTCAAAAGACCTTCAAACATTGAAAATTAAGCAAGCACATTGAACACAATTATTTTTCGTCAATCTAGACTAGGAAAAACCCCAACTTGGGGAAAACCCAAAGAGGAAAATTTTTCATTAAGAGTATACTCAAAAAATTCCTTTACAATGAATTTTTCTTCTAACCCTCATTGACAAAATTTCACAAGAAAACAGTACAGCAGTAGCCTACCTCGAAATAAGTGCCAAAGAGCAGTTGTACGGTCTGTTGTACGACTGTCCACACATGTACGGTATTGTGCGTACTGCTCACTCTCTGCCCCAAATTTTGAGCCCACACGTGCCTGGAATTATTGTTGTACATCCTGTACGGTCTGCATTTAATGCAACAATCATCTTTCTTGGGATTTGTGCCCCCACGTGTGACTGTGTGGTACTGTTGTACGGTCTACTACAGGTTGCCTTGGGACTCGTGCTGCTTTTTTCCTTGGAAATTGTACCCTTTCTGCCTTGGGAACTCTTCTTTGTCTTCAGTCTTTCTTCTTTCTTTCTTTGATGGTGAGTGTGTCCTCCTTGTCCCTTTTCTCATTGTTTTATACTTTATTTTTGTAACTAGCTTGCTAACTACCCAATCAAGGTTTGAGATCAAATTACAAAATCAAGGGTCTAAATTAAATGCTCTTTTAATAATTAATTCACTAATTAAATAAGACCCAAACTCATAAAGTACAAAACATGTCTTTATTTACATAAAAGTCACCTTTTACATAAATACATAAGGAACAAAGCCTTTAAGTCCCCCTCATCACACCCACAACAAAAACATGAGGGAGGACCTCCAGAGTTATCTTTTCAACACCCTCCTCCAAGATGCAAAAAACTCCTCCTAACTAGGGCGTTCTCCAAGCAAGAAAACTTCTCCATGTGGGCATCATGAAGGATGTCCCCCAAGTTGTCAAGAGAACAACAATGCCCCAAGGAAGATTGCCAAACAAGCACCCAACTAAGGTCAAGCAACCATCGAGTAAACTATCTCCAATGTGAGAATGAAGATTGCCAAACAAGCACCCAACTAAGGTCAAGCAACCATCGAGTAAACTATCTCCAATGTGAGAATCCATCATGAACCATCTCCCATGTCCAAAGCCATCTCACACCATCCAAGGGTTGAGCATAGACGATGTACCCCACATCTCATGAAGCAGCCCCGAACATGGTGTAAACACTTGCGGGTAACCATGAAAGCTAACACATTTCATTTCCATACATTGGACAAAGGAAGCTGAAATAAACTCATCATATATTTTGGAGTCGTTTCGTAGTTCATAACTTCTGGGAGTTGATCAAAATAGAAAATGCAATAATGTTTGCAGGGCCTTTAAGATGGAAAGCAGTGCCGTTAGGAGATAATTGGGTCATAAGGTTACATGGTAGAGATCTTATGAACATGATATGCAATGATGCATCATGGGCATTTCTTCCTTTCTATAGGCAAAGGGCAATTTTCCACGAGGAACTTAGCAAATCCAATTAAGGGATATCATTAGGAGAGATGTATACTACCTAGGAGCTACAACTGACATGTTATCTTTTCTCGCCTATGTTGCATGAGAAAGTCATTGCAGTAAGCCCTTGCCTCTCAAATGTAGCAATTAATGTAAAATAAAAGTATTGTCCAATGTCAATGGAATATAAGATGCATTTTCCTAAAAATATATGTTTATCTTTAAAATCACTTTCTGTAATTTTAATATTTTATGCTGTGGTCCCCCTTCCCTGGTCCCCTGAAACTTTGGATGTAGACCCCAATCATACAAGAACCTTGTCCCTAGTCCCTACATCCCAAACCATGGGATAGAAGAGGAAATAATGCACATGAACATTTCTCAATGTCTGTCATCCTTTTTCAGAATCTCATCCTTTTGAACAATACATTTCTGTATGTCTACACTCAACAACAAAATTGTTATTGAGTACACTCTACATGGTATCATACTATCAACTATCAATGCAAAAGAATCAAGGGTGTAAAGACATTGGCTTTACATACATGTAATGAAAAACGTGAACTTCACTGTAAGAACAAAGTTTAAAAAGAAAAAATATTAATGAAAAATGCCCTGGTTTTTTTAATGAATAAGTCTATGCAGTTAAAGCTTTAAGCATACCAAGAATGATGTCATGAACAAGTCTTGCCCTCCGAGCCGATTCAAGTTGTTGCTGAAAAGATGGTGGGGTGATATTGGTGTGACCCATTACCCTATCAGCAATTTTACCACCAAAGTCGCCAGCTGTCGCATTTTCTGTTCGTTGTTGAAAGCCATTTTCAGAAGAGAAGATGCCATCGGTCAACAAAACCTATCACCAAATAATAATGTCATATACAAAAAATAGAAGACATCCATTTCCTTTCCAATGTGCATATTCACATTCATGAGCAACATCCAAACAACCAATTCATATACTTCATTAGTACATTAATTTTGAATGTAACAAGTATGAACCATCCCAAATGATTTCCACATCGCATTATAAGTAATCAATGCATATATAATACACAACACAGTAAACAAGCATGCATTTTAAAAATACAACCCAGGATGTCATAGGTGCAAGAAGATAGTTGGGGATCCGATGGATTAATGAATGGAAAGTGCAGAATTCAGCAACACCTCATATTGAGTGATTTCTTCCTAGGAGGTTAGTTATGAAGGCACAATTCTGCTGGAGAGACCAATGGTGAGATCATGAGAAAGTGGAAAATTTGGCTTTGCCTCTCCCGGTGAGTACAAACTCCTATGCTTGCCATTCAGTAAATTTGGACCTTTATTCTGGCTGATATAAATTGAACACCCATTTGGCAGGATTAGATGTGGCATTATAATAAACTCATTTGGGTTTTAAATGCTTAGCATATTACTTCAAATTCTTCGTTCTAATTATACTTTCCAAGACAGGGCCCTACAGATGATAAAGATAAAGCAAGAGACTGTCTTCGGACAGTGTTGTCCTTTAGACCCTCCTATAGGATGATGGTCTTTTTATGGCTATTGATCTATCAGGCACTGCCTTCCAAGGAGTAAATGTCTTGGATGGGGTTTACTGATGATTTACGCCTACATTGTAGGGGACCAAAGTCATCTGCAAAATTTTCTAAACCTATAGGTGCACTCAGAAATGTTGGGAGCTTGTATGGTATACTTGGCACCATACCCTCTACAGAAAAAGCTTTGGAGATCTTCCCTACTAGGCAATGTTGTCTCCAATGCTCCTCTGCACTTTAGAGGATTATGGCATTGTATTAGAGTTGTTTCCTTGTATGGGCTTTGAAAGATCATGTTTAAAGCAATTTCAGGGGATCTGTTCTCTCTGTCTCTTCTTCATAGAACACATTTTTGATGAATTAGCTGTACAGTTCCGAGATAGAGGCACTCTTAATAGGAAAGATCATCATGTTCTCAGGGTTCAAAAACCGGCCCGGCCGGAACTCGAACCGGCCGGGTTGACCGGTCAGACCATCTCCAACCCTGAACCGGTAGAAAACTCGGCCCGGGGACCAGTTCGGTACCGAATCGACCGGCCAGATGCCTGAACCGGTCTAAAACGGCCGAGCCCCACTAAAACCGGTTGGGTTCCTCGTTGAATGTCTCACTGTTTTAAAAATTCAACCGACCCCTTGATTCTCGTTCAATCAAGTGATGGAACTATTATGTTTCGATGCAATTGATATCGATTTAAATTTGATTATCATGTCTATTTTTAATTAAGATGTATGAACAGTTGTTATATTTTATGGTAGTGATCCCATCTTTGGGGATCATCTCCCCGTACCTTCAGTGATTGTAAACCGTCACTCTAATTTATAAAGAGGAATATGAAGATTAGAAGAGGTTGGATTTTTTTTGGATTGTGGTGTATACTTCCTTTCGAAATATAATATAGACATATTTCTCGCATAAGTTTTGGACGTGTTTTGTAGATGAGTGTCTTCAATTTACGGGTATATCTAAAAGTTATGCAAATCTATAAACTGTTGACAATATTTCTTGGTTTTGTGATCGAAATTCTGACTGAGTTTTCAATTTTTTATTGTGAAATTATAATACTGCTTGATCTTGGATTGTCATGCAAGCTCGATTGGTAATTTTACTTACTAATAGGTTACACCGATCTGATATTTTTTTAAAGATTTGTTTTATTTTGCAGAAAAACATAAGGAATCCTTTGATGTCCTATTACAGATTGTTATCTTGTAGATGTCAAATATAGTTCTCATATTTTATAACAGTTGTATTTTTTAATAAATAAATTGTATGTTATTTATTCGAAAATCATTTGTAATTTTATTCTGCAAAATGGAATTATCTTAGTTTTATTAATTGGTCTTTTCCAATTTGTTAAAGTTTTTTTCTGGGTGACAAATACATTCAATCAACAGAAAAATTGCACAACCTTCAGATTTTCCTTAAAAGAAGAGCAGTACAGTCTACTTCTTATATAGATATATGGCTAGATTTTGCATATCATGTTTCTATTGGTTTGAAATCATAGCTTGGAATGTCAAATATATTGTTTTCATTAAAATTGAAATTTTTTATGTATTTTTGAATAGTCCGAGTCATTGAAATCAAACCGCTCCGGTTCATTACCGGTTCTAGTTCCGGTCCGAGTTGACCCTCGACAGGTTTGACTCCCGGTTCCAAGTTTTAAAAATTTGGGTTCAACCTGACCTAAAGGCTCTTTCCTACTGTCTTTTAGATAGATTTGAGTTCAGCTTGTCTGTACTCTGGTTTTGTATCATGAATTTTCCTTCTGATGATCGAAGTGGCATTTTCCAAAAAAGGAAAAAATGTAAATATATTTTATAATTACTAATAATACATCCTATGGCAAACAAATGACCAATAGTCACATATCATTAAATCAATCACAACATTTATAGCACTATATATCAGTTACAAGTATTTTATAATGCTATAGAGAATGCATGCAAGTCAGCACACACAAGCAATCTTGAGGTTATTCATACGGCCAGATAGATGTACTGAGCTCTTTCTATAAGCTTATTAGTTATTTTTTCTGCTCCAATAGATATTGAGTTCAACACAAGGCCACTGCATACTACAAATGTTGAATTTTTAGCATTAGCATAAACTTTTAAAATTTGCCGATAAGCATAAATAGATCAGTAGTGCAGTATAAACACATTCATCGCATCAGCACACATGGACACAATATTTTTCACTGGGAAAAGCTTCAAAGGACACAAACCCCAAAAGCGTTAATAGCTCATCTCATAAATGAAATGGCTTAAGACATTCTTCAAAAAGTTCCTCAAATTCCAGATCTGGAATTTACCACAGTTTCAATAAAAATTATCAGCAAAAAATCAGACTGATAAAATACAACCACATTCTCCAGAATTTCACAAATTTCTCAAATTAGAGCTTTCTGAGAATTTTCTCTCTCTTCCCTCAGTAACTTATTGGCTGCCCGAAAAAAACAGACTGCCTGCCCGGATCCATTGTTTGCTGCCCGATCTACTATCTGGCCTGCCCGATCCACTACCCGCTGCCCAATCTACTTCCCAGCTGCTAGATCTCCTACTCGGCTGCCCAATCTCCTGCCCAATCTACCTGCTTGGCTGCCCGGTCTGCTGCTGAGGTGACTGGGTACTTGGCTGTAGGCTGGGCCGAGCCCTGCCCTCTGTCTTGGGGCCTGATGTATAGCAGCCCGTGGACTGTACAGTCAGCCCGGGCCTACTACTTTAGCAGCCCGTGGTCTGCACTGTCAACCCGGGTCTACTGTAGGGTAGCTCGTGGCCACGGCAACCCCATAGGGGTATGCCCTAGGATGCCCAAGGGTTGGCCGTAGGTCAGACCCTTACGGGTATGCATGTAGCAGGCTTCTCGTGGGTGCCAACAAGGCAGTGCCCTAACATGGCCTGCCCAAATGAATAAAACAGCTCGAGAAAGAGAAGGAGAGGAGCAGCCCAAATTGTCATTGGCTGCCTAGAAAATGAAGAGCTACCCAGAATAAAAAAACTGATAAAACCCTAGCTGAGGTTTTGCTGAGAGAAGGTGGATGCCCTTGCTGAGGTAAAACAAAACTTCTTCGAGAAAAATAGCAGCTCTACCTGTGAAAGAGAACTTGTGTGTAAATGAGAAGACTTGATCTTCTTTTATAGCCTTTGTTCACCTGTAAGTGGACAAGATTAGGAAAAAAAAAATAATAATATTTTTATTCTTTTCCTAATTTCACTTTCACTTTTACCAAAAAAGGTACTTTTATTTTTCCTTTGACTTTTACCAAAAGTCCTTATTTAATTTTGATTCCACTTGTGGTACAAAAGTCTTTATTTAAATTGACTTTTGACTTTGACCTTTCTCCAAGTGCCCCTATGGTCATTTACCTGTGGTACCTTTTTTATTTCCAAAGTACATCATCATAAACCAAGAGAGTTATTAATGCTTTTACCTCACACACTGTGTGACACCTAGATCTGGTACTAGGGTAACTTAACCAAGGGTAGCTAATCCCTGGAGAAGCACACCAAGCCCATAGATCAAGGGTCAAAGTGCCACACACATGCCCAGACCCAGTCTAGGGCTTACAGTGTCTTCATTCTCCAAGTGAATGGCTACTTAGAACTAAGTTGAGTCTACCAGTCCCAGACTGGTCTACATCATGGTCCCGGACTAGATGTCTACTCAACACAAGGTTGAGTCTACCCAGGGCAGATCTGGGTCTATATCATGGTCCCAGACCAGATATCTACCATTCAACAGAATAGTCACTCAACACTGGGTTAAGTCTTTACCGTGGTCCCATTCTCCAAAGAGAAGGGCTCTCGATGTTGCTCAGAAAAATCAACACTCCCTCTCAACGAGAGAGGCATTCTCTGCCATACCAAGCTTGTCACGAAAGTACACGAACTTTGATGCTGTCAAGGGCTTGGTCAAGATATCTGCAATCTGTTCATCTGTACGAATGTACTGCAACTTCATAGCACCTCTCTGCGCTAGGTCTCTGATGAAATGATACCTCATTTCAATGTGTTTCAATCTGTCATGAAAAACTGGATCCTGTGAAAGCTTTATGCAACTCTGATTATCGCAATGGATGATCGTTGAGTCAAGCTTTCCCTCGAACAGATCAGATAAAAACTTTCTAAGCCAAACTGCTTCCTTGTAGGCATCGCTTGCAGCAATATACTCTGCCTCAACTGTACTTTGAGCTATGGAACCCTGCTTCCTGCTGGACCAAGAGGTCATTGCTGATCCCATACTTAAGCAATAACCAAAGGTACTTTTTCGTTCAACTGCACTGCCAGCCCAATCTGAATCTAAGTATCCAGATAACAATACTCCACTGCTGGAAGTATACCTGAGCCCATATGTGATAGTACCTCGAACATACCTGAGCACATGTTTAGCAGTTACCAAGTGTATGTGCTTCGGATCTAACATGAACTGACTGAGTGCATTCATTGTGTAGCAGATGTCTGGTCTCGTATGCACGAGATACATCAGGGAACCAATGAGTTCTCTGTATAGAGTACAGTCCACACTCTGTGAACTAGAGGCTGAATCTGGCAACTTTGTCAAGTTGGTAGTCATTGGTACGCTCATAGACTTCCAGCCCTGCATCCCAAATCTCTGGAAGATATCTATTGCATACTTTCCTTCCGTCAAGAAGATCTCACCTGGCTTTTGCCAGACTTCTAAGCCAAGGAAGTAATGCATCTGAGATCTTTCATCTCGAATTCAAAGGTAAACTCCCTCTTACACTAGTCTATCAACTGTTCATCACCTGTAAGAAACAAGTCATCTACATATAGAACAAGTATCAAGACATGATTATGAACAACTTTAAAGTACAAGTTAGAATCAGCTGTACTTTTGGAAAACCCCAAACTATGGAGAAATCCATCCATTGTGGCATACCGAACTCTAAGAGCCCGTTTTAGCCCATACAAGGTTGTCTTTAGTTTACATACATGGGTCTTCTTCCCATGAGTAACAAAGACTTCAAGTTGTTCAATATAAACCTCTTCCTCCATCTTACCATTGAGAAAGGTTGTCTTTACATCCATCTGATGTAGCTTCCATCCGAAAACTACAGCAAGTGAAATGATGGTTCTGATGGTAGTGTACATGGCAACAAGTGCAAATGCCTCGTCATAGTCAAAGCCTTCTTTCTAAGTGAAACAACGAGCTACGAATCTGGCTTTATACTTCTCCACACTGCCATCTACAGCATCCTTGATCTTATAAAGCCATCTGGAAGTCACTACTGACTTTCCTGCAAGTCTGGGAACAACTTCCCAAACATCATTCTTCATCATTGACTTATACCCTTAAATGATGGCATCAACCCATACCTGTTTACTTGTTGCATCTTTGTATGATGAAGGTTATGAACTGATGAGCTGACTCATAAGACCAGAGTACTTCTGTGGTCTTATGCTTTCTCTGAAAGTCCCTGGAGGAGCTTTATGCTTCTCGGCTTCTTGTACTGTCTCTCAATACCAAGCAGGTCTCTTTTTGGAAGGAGGAACTTCAAGTAGTTCTTCTAGTGGACTTTCAATGTTCTTAGGAACATCTGGAATTTGATCATCAAATTCCTCTTCCTCCCTCTAAATTTCTGAATCTGGAAACTCAAGTGGGGCAACTGCATCTTCCAGTGAAAGCTCTAGTGTTTTACGAAACACCGCTTCCTCATGGAAGATCACATCTCTGCTAACCTTAATGTACCACTGTCCTAGTATATATACTCGATAAGCCTTCGAGCAATCACTGTACCCAACAAATAAGCCTTTCTTACCGGAAGGCTCTAGCTTGGCCCTCTTTTCTTTTGGCACATGAACATACATAGGAGTGCCAAATCTACTCATGTAATCAACTGCAGGTTTCTTCTTGGTGAAGACTTCTTCTGGAGTGTTCTCACCCAAGATAGCATGAGGGCTTCTGTTCTGGATGTACACAGCAGTTCCAGTAGCTTCATCCCACAAAGACAAAGGAAGATCTACATCAGTGATCATGGCTTTAGCAACCTCACAGATCATTCTATTCTTCCTTTTTGTAACCCCATTCTGCTGAGGGTTGTAAGGTACTGTCAAATCTTTCTCGATTCCTGCTTCTCGGCAAAAATCATCAAACACATTAGATTCATACTCACCTCTGTTATCTGATCTCAAGATACAGATGTGCCTGCAAGTCTAATTTTCAATCAGTTTCTTGAACTCTTTGAACTTGTCAAAGATTTCACTCTTGACCTTGAGGAAGTAAATCCAAGACCTCCGAGAGTAGTCATCAATAAACAAGACATAATATAAACACCCACTCAAGGAGGGTGAAGACATGGGCCCACAAATGTCAAAATGAATCAAATCCAAAATGCCTTTAGATCTACTCTTGCTTATGGGAAAGGATTTCTTAGTGTTCTTACCTAGAGCACAACCTTTGCAAATTCCTTCATGCTTTAAAGAAACTTCTCGCATACCTGTAACCATCTTCTGCAATCCTGGGAGAGTTGTGTAGTGAAGGTGTCCAAACCTTCTATGCCAAATTTCACAAGGATCAACTGAGTGATGTACCAAAGCATGAGTGGAAACTTTTGAAGCCTTGTAGAGATCTCCCTCTCAAACCCCAATCTGTACTACTGAGTTTAGATCTGTGTCTTTTGCCCATAAAAAGACCTTTTCCATAAAGAGGACTCTTTGGCCCTTGTCTTCTAAACTAGCAACGAATAAAAGATTCTTCTTTAAATCAGTAACATAAAGAATATCATCAACCAGAAGAACCGTACCTGAGTCAAGTTGAAGTGAAGTTGAGCCAACTCCTTCAATCTTGTAAGTGGAATCATCCCCAAGTTCTACCTGAGTGGTGAACTTTTTCTTTCTGTAACTGGTGAGGGTACTACGGTTACCTGTCATGTGCCTAAAGGCACCACTGTCAACCAACCAAGAAGTAGAGCAAGCTGAGAAAGAACCAGTTAGAGCAAAAATCAAATAGTACTCTCTTCTAGGCTCATTAGTTTTATTAGCCTTGGCTTTCTTCTTCTTCTTTGGTTCATCTTCTTCTTCCTCTGCTTCTGCAGCAGATGCCTGAAACCTCATTTGGGTTTCTTCTTGTTCTTCCTGCATTCTCTAGCATAATGTCCAAACTTGTGACAAGTATAACATTCAATCTTAGACATGTCAGAAAACTTACCCTAAGGTTTCTTCCCTTTCTTTTGTTGATGGAAAGGTTTCTTGAACCTTTTGGTCTTTGCTACAAGTGCAAGGTTATCCTGCTTGATTACCTTGTCAGTGTTCCTTGCTTCTTCTTGTATGCAATCATGCCAAAGTCTTTCAAAGGTTGGTTGATTTTCTCGTCCACAAACAGATGCCATGAAGGTTTCCCAAAAGCTTGGGAGACCATCAACCATTGTTTGTACAAGATCACCATCATCAACAGTAACACCAATCGCAAGGAGTTGATCTCTTACCTGTTTGATCTTGATGAAGAAAGAACCAACACTTTCATCTTTGTTCAGCATCAAAGTTCGTAGCCTCTTCTTCAAGACTCTCTTTTGACTGGGAGCCTTCTCTTCATAGAGGTTTACCAATGTATCATAGCATTCTTTAGCAGTCCTCAGAGATGAGATGTTGGGCATCAATTCTTCTCTGATGGAATCATAAATAATTCTTCTAGCCTTTTCTTTCTTTTTCTTGTAGGCAAGCCTACCAGCATTTGTTGTAGGCTCTTCTGTGGCATTAAAAACAAGGTCATCCAAGTCATTCTCACCTAGAATGGCTGTCAACTTGGCTTTCCAGGAGTTGAAGTTTGCTACACTGAAGAGCTTCTCTTTCGGTTTGAGACCATTGGTGGCCATCTCCGTCACTTGTCCAAAATGTTAGATCTGCAAATCTTATTCCAAGATCTAGTGAAAAACTACAGCAGTGTCCCTTTACTGTGTTTTCACATGCTAAGCTCTGATACCATGTTGAATTTTTAGCATTAGCATAAACTTTTAAAATTTGCAAGTAAACATTAATAGATCAGCAGTGCAGTATAAACACATTCATCACATTAGCACACATGGACACAATATTTTTCACTGGGGAAACCTTCAAAGGACAAAAACCCCAAAAGCATTAATAACTCATCTCGCAAATGAGATGGCTTAAGAAATTCTTCAAAAATTTCCTCAAATTCCAGATCTAGAATTTACCACAGTTTCAATAAAAATTATCAGCAAAAAATTAGACTGATAAAATACAACCACATTCTCCAGAATTTCACAAATTTCTCAAATTAGGGCTTTCTGAGAATTTTCTCTCTCCTTCCCCGGTAACTTACATGCTTCCCGAAAAAAATAGACTTCCTGCCTGAATCCACTGTTTGCTGCACAATCTACTGTCTGGCCTACCCGATCCACTGCCTGCTGCCCGGCTGCTGGATCTCCTGCCCAGCTGCCCGATCTACTGCCCGGCTACTAGATCTCCTGCCCGGCTTCCCGATCTACCTACCGAACTACCCGATCTGCCTGCTTGGCTGCCCGGTCTGCTGCTGAGGTGACTGGGCACTTAGCCGTAGGCTGGGCCGAGCCCTGCCCTTTGTCTTGGGGCCTAATGTATAGCAACCCGTGGACTGTATAGTCAACCTGGGCCTGCTACTTTAGCAGCTCGTGGTCTGCACTGCCAGCCTGGATCTGCTGTAGGGTAGCTCGTGGCCACGAAAGCCCCACAGGGGTATGCCTTAGGCTGCCCAAGGGTTGGTCGTAGGCCAAACCCTTACAGGTATGCCTGTAGCAAGTTGGTCGTGGGTGCCAATAGGGTAGTGCCCTAAAGTGGCCTGCCCAAATGAATAAAACAACTCAAGAAAGAGAAGGAGAGGAGCTGCCTAAATTGTCCTTGGCTGCCCGAAAAATGAAGAGTTGCCCAGAATAAAAAAAATTTGATAAAACCCTAGCAGAGGATTTGCTGAGAGAAGGTGGATGCCCTTGCTGAGGTAAAACAAAACTTCTTTGAGAAAAATAGCAGCTCTACCTGTGAAAGAGAACTTGTGTGTAAATGAGAAGACTTGATCTTCTTTTATAGACTTTGTCAACCTGTAAGTGGACAAGATTAGGAAAAATAAAAATAATAATATTTTTATTCTTTTCCTAATTTCATTTTCACTTTTACCAAAAAATGTACTTTTATTTTTCTTTTGACTTTTACCAAAAGTCCTTATTTAATTTTGATTCCACATGTGGTACAAAAGTCTTTATTTAAATTGACTTTTGACTTTGACCTTTCTCCAAGTGCTCCTGTGGTCATTACCTATGGTACCTTTTTTATTTCCAAAGTACATCATCATAAACCAAGAGAGTTATTAATGCTTTTATCTCACACACTGTGTGACACCTAGATCTGGTACTAGGGTAACTTAACCAAGGGTAGCTAATCCTTGGAAAATCACACCAAGCCCATAGATCAAGGGTCAAAGTGTCACACACATGCCCAGACCCAGTCTAGGGCTTACAACGTCTTCATTCTCGAAGAGAATAGCTACTCAGAACTAAGCTAAGTCTACCAGTCCCAGACTGGTCTACATCATGGTCCTGGACCAGATGTCTACTAAACACAAGGTTGAGTCTACCCAGGGCAGATCTGGGTCTATATCATGGTCCCAGACCAGTTATCTACCATTCAACTGAATGGTAACTCAACACTGGGTTGAGTCTTCACCGTGGTCCCAAACCAGGTGGTCCCATTCTCCGAAGAGAAGGGCTCTCGATGCTGCTCAGAAAAATCAACAACAAATTGCCATGTTATAGCATCCTCAAAAGTAGGTCTAGAGTCCAGTAAAATCATTTGTTCCTGGAATTACACCAGTTTTTAACTTATGTTGTCCTTTACTAAAACCGATACCTCCACAAAAAGAATAATGATTACAATGATTATCAACAAGGTTGGTTTGCCAGTTCAGAGTATAAACACCATTCTAGTACATTCCCACCACTAGCTTTAGATGAAAATATATTTGAGTGTGCTTCACATCTGAGCTCAACACAAACTCGTTATCCCAACCCACCGAGGCCTCTAGACAGGAATCAATGATGATTATTTTCAAGCACTATTTTCTCATTTCCTAATTTTTATGAATGGCAAAGTAAACAAATTAAGCAATAGCTACCCCAAAATTCAATCAGATGCTGAAAAATTTCATGTTCACATAATACAATAACCCAAAAATAATAGTCAGTGTCTAACCACCCCATCCCAATAGTTACCCAAGTCATTGGAAATGGCATAGACACCTGTGAACTGTATCCCCAGTATCAGATTCAATTTGTTCTAGTACCCCAAGTGGGTCCCATAATTGTTCTTTCCCATATGGATAAATAAAAAAGAAAACACAAGAAGGCACACTCATAAAATTTGATGTTATATGTTACCTCCCAAACTAGCATGTTGGATTAAAGTCCCAAAGAAGCAAGCTAACCAAGGGGAACTCAAAAGGGAAGGCCGATATCACCGCACCAATCCCTTTGCACTTTCAGTTGGTTCTTCTCCAACTCAAAGGGGACTTCCGCCAATTGCACACCAGCAGCAAAAATCTTCCGAAAGCTGTCTCCTCACTTGAGAAAGTGGGAGAGGTGTGACCTTGGGGGCAAGCACAAAGCTAGGTACTGTCACCTACTCCTAGCTCCTCCGTTTAGGCTAACTCCAAACGAAGCCAAGGGGGGTAGTCCCTAACAAAGAGTTTTCTAAGGCTCAATGTGGTTAAAGTGTTTTAATTAGTTGCGGATGCGGATTGGTGTTATTTAGGAGTTATTATGATTAGAAGTGTTTATTTATTATGAGTATGACACTTAATCAAAAGCAATCCACGTTGCTAGCAAGAGATTTAAGCAATGAGTGATGATTCCAGACTTTGATTATGCATTCAGAGAAAGAAATTATAATAAACTATAGACAATTGATCAAATAAGATAATTATGCAAATTAAAAAAGGACCAATGCCTTATGGAGTCAATAATGCTGAAATGCGCAAGAAAATTAAACACAAGTCTAGAAATCAAACTAGTGAATGTTTAGGTTATGTGAGTGCTCTTGGTAGGTTTTAAGGATTTTATGTGCTCTTGATTAAGGTGTCAACAAAGGTTTGTCAAACGCCGAGAGAATATTCTAAGTTCACTCCATTGAAGACATGTCTGGCCCGCCCAATATCCCAAGCTGGTATCGCAAAGATTGACCAGCTAGCTGAGAAGCTTAGACAGCAGGGTTCCGGCACCTCTACTAGGAAGTACTTTGGAAAATTCCCTACAACGCCGGTGCATTGGTTGCAGGGTGTTAAATTTTATTAAGTTATTCTTGCAAGATTAAAGATCCAGTGCCGTTTCTAGGTACTCCGATCTGAGATCGGTCAGAGCATATTCCGGCAAGGAGAGAACGAAGTTAATTAATTAAGGGATGTGTGTTGCAAGTTTTATTAAATCAGTTAATTAGGACTCTCCGACAGAGAGCGCTCTTGACCCCATCTTATGACAGTGGTTCAAGAAACTTAGCTAATCTAAGATGCCTAATGCAGGGGTATGCAGTTCTATGAATGCTCTCCGATAGAGAGTGCTCTTGACTTGTGTTACTGCAAGTTCAAGAGTCTTACTTAGTTCGTTAAACTTGAATGAAAGAAAAAAAACAATAACAATCTAATTACCCAAGAGTCTCTTTCAGGCTTTTTAGGGCCCTAACCGGGAAAGCAAGGGGGTAAGTATACAGTAAGAAATATGCCATGTTCAATCAAACAATTAAAACAACATTTTTAACTCATTTTCTATGGACAATAAATTAATCAAACATGCACTACTTGACTAAGATTATGTAATTATCCTACCCTATTCTACCATTAGCAATTTAAACAAAAATGAAAAGCATGACAGTGAGACGATACAGTATTCCCCCAAATGGGGGAAGAAGGGTGTGGGAGCCGTAATCCCACTCGCTTTTTATTAATTTTACAATTTTTTGATGACTTGTTCTTTGCCTTTTCCTGGAAGAATGGGGAAAGAAAGGGATGGAAAAAGAGGAAAAATTGTTTTTTTTGTTCTTGCTTGCTCACTTGCTTGTTTTTAGCCTTTGGGCTTTTCTCGATTCCTCCAGCAAATAAGAGCTTTAAACAGTTCAAACATTATGCCTTAGTCAAAACTTTAAAGACAAACTACAAACTAAATTCTCGAAAAAGAGGGTAAAAACCAGCGGTGAAAGAAGAGGAAAGAGAGAGGAGAAAAACCAAGAAAAGGGAGAGAGAAAAGGTGAAAAAGAGGGCTGTCCTAAAGGTGAAAAAGAGGGCTGTCCAAAGGCAAAAATAGGGCTGTAAAACAGTAAAAAAGAGGGCAGTGAACAGTCAAAAGAGGGCTGTCCAAAAAGAAGAAAGAGAGGGCTGTCCAAAGTGAAGAAAAAGGGCGAAAACTAGGGCAAAAGAGGGCTGTCCAAAGTGAAGAAAAGGGGCTGCAAACTAAAGTGAAAAGAGGGCAACGAAGAAGAAGAAGGAAAGGCAAGCCAAACAAGGCAATGGGAAGGAAGCCTAAGGATGGAAAGAAGTAAACTAGGGCTTCCTAAGTAACCGGTAACCAAAGGAACATTAACTTGTGGATGGAACACAAGAGAGAGAGAGTTATTCCCAGCTTTCTTTTTGAAGCAAAAGATGACGAACATTGTAGGTCCTACAATTAAAAATGTTAAATTCATATGGTTGTTTTGAAACATGGGATAGAAGTAATTGAGCTCACACCCTTCTACAATCTGTGAAGCCTGAATCACATCAAAACTTAATACAAGAAGTGAGATCAAATGTATGCTAGCATGTTAGGCAAATCAAATCAAGATCAACAATTTGTATTACTTACTACTCATGTCCATCAAAATATCGATTTACTTTGCATAAATAACCAAATTGAAGCTACAAATGGCTATTCTACTGTGCCAACAATGGCCTTCTTGAGCTAGCAAAACATTTAAACACATACAAGTAAAAAGATATGAGTTAGAGACAATATCACCTCAACCATGAGGAATCCAGCACAATCAAGAGCCCATAGACCTCCAAAGTCAAATATCTTTATTAACAAAGCCAAAAGAAAATGCTTGATACAATTTTCTTAGAGTAACTTTAACCCAAAAGTTCCATCCCACTAGAGCTAAAAAAGCCTCTATTTATACAATGAAAGAAGAACCCAAAACCCTAAAACCAGAAAACCAGAACTTACCGGACCGGCACACCATTGAAATACCAGACCTGAAGAAGATGAGCTGGGAGTGAGGGGAGGCCTCCACATAGGCAAGGCACCCCCACTCCAACACTAGGCGTTGAAAACAAGCCACAGAAGGAGCCACACGTGTGGATGACGCCCTCATGAGGAAGAAGGGCGTGAGGATGAAGAGGGGCGTGAACCAGCTGAAGAGAGGCGTGGGCTAGGTAAGGGAGAGCTGCTGCTAGGTTTGGAGGAGCCACTGCCGGTGTAATCATCAGTCCCTGCCTCAATCAAATCATCAAACCAATGAGTGCTCTCCATCTCATCCAATTCAAGAGTTTGGTTAGAGATGACAAGTCCGTTAACTGAATATATCTTTATTGCTCACTCAATGCTGGCTGAAGCTAAGTTATGATAACTCCAATCATCATAAATGCCCATTGAGATGTCATTTAGCCTTTTATTTCACTGAACTTGGATTAATTTGGAGAGTTTTGGATTTTCTCCAAAATAATCATTTTTTAATTAAAACTCCATTTTTTCCCCAAAAATGACTTTTTTGAGAAATTGTGCATTATGTGTCCGATTGATGATCTGAAAGTTGGATCTGACTGGCTGGCTGATCAAGAATGATTTTTGGCTTAAGGTTAGAACCTTCAATCACTGAAAACGGGGTCCAGATGACTAACTTATTACAAACGGGATTTTTCCATTTAATTTATGGAAAAATTAATTAAAAAACTTAGGGAAATAATTAAAATAATTAACATAATTTTTTAATGCTTCCGGTAAAAAAAATTTGAAATTTTTTTTAATGGTCCTATTGACTTAGGACATGACCATGCTCTATTCCAACAATGCCTAGTAAGTTTATATACACTTAGTTGGGCTCTAATAACCCCCCAAGGCCCAGAATTCAAAATCGGGCATTCCAGCTTTGGAGGAAGCGAGAGAAAACCTCGTCAATTATACTCGACTATAGACAAAGCATAATTGTCAAGGACAAAAAACTCCCTAGAATACCTTAGTTGAAATTCTACGTCTTAAGAGACCGAACCACTCAAAACACCCTACTAGCACATTTTATTACAAACCCCGCGGGGCCATGGTCAAAATTATTCAAATGAAAAATTGGCTAGCCAATATTGGCTAGACATAAAGACGGATCAACTGATACACTGGAATCAAACATTGGACATGTTTGTCAACCGGCGGCTCCTCAAGAAACCCAACTATGGTACAAAAAAGCTGGTAACAAGAGGATAGAGAGAAACCAATCAAGAGACTAGTGTCAATCCAATTAAGGAAAATGGAAACCAAGAAGTAAAATACAAGAGGGCCTTGCTCATATATCGCTAAGGGGGAAAGGTCACATTATTGATCAAACCCTACTTAATGAAGTGGTGAGAATACACTAGGTTTTACAAGGGAACATGACCTCAAGATACACATTCCTTTCTAGTTTTGAGAGTGCACCATAAACACACAAGATCCAATATTACAACACTCAAATTAAGAATGAATGCAAAAATTTCCTCCCATATGTACATAGATACAAAGGAAAAGAAAATAGAGATCAACTTAAAGACCTTTTCCTTCCAAGGTGGTAGTAATACCCTTTCTATGGCCTCTAATTCAAAACATACAAATTACAATGTAAAAGCACTAGCATGATCTTAGACCTTTCGAAAGCTCCAAGCAAGATTAATGCCACACATTCAATAAGAAAGTACCTCAATACATGCTACAGAACTCGCAGAATGCTATATCAATTAGGCTCCAAGAAGAGGAAACTCTACAAGAGAGAGCTGCTCATGCAAGAGATAGCTGCCACACGTGTGGGGACAAAATACCACAATCTAGGAATCACGTCGCACAAGAGGTGCACCCATGCAAGAGATAGATGCCAGATGTAAGAGGCCAAACACCACAATTCTAAAATTTTGCCACTCAAGAGGTGCACCCACAAATAATCTAGGAGATCTGCAACCTAGGGAAATGCACCCACCATGAAAAAAGGAGCTTTGTTTCCTAGGGAAATGCACCCACCTCCTTCTGTATATTAGCCTCCTAAACTGCCAAGTGAAACCTAGGCCTCAATCAATATGAAATGGATGTCTGGTTCTGATGCTTATTTCTGTTGAAATTATCACTCCATAAGCTGCTGATTTAGGTTGATCAGCCTACCGATGCAAAGGTGCTGTTATCACTCTTCTTGACCATGACTTTGTAGAACCTTCCTATCACTAGTAGCAGTTATATCAGATCCGAGAGAGTGAGCTTACATGGGCTGCAATAATCATCTCAAGACAGTAGGCTCTTTGGAGAAGTTAACAACACAGGATGAGCAAATCTAGCCTCAGTGAATGGCATATACACTTTACATTTTTAAATATTGAAACCTTTCTGCGGTGTGTTGGTATTTTCATTCCAGATTTAACCTCAGAACTTTCCAGTGTTTGGTTTTGAGGACGAATCTTCACCCTTCCCATTGATAACAATCAGCGGAATTACTACAGTATGAATGAACTCTGCAGCCGTTGGAAAACATCTTCAACATTTATACTCTGCCTCTGAAATAAAATGAGGAAAAATGGTCTTCAATTGCATGCTACGTCCAATCTGCCTTCATTGATTCCGCTTTCTTATGCTAAATATAAGCTACAGGAATCTAGAAAATCTGCTACAAGTCTCCATGTCATGGCACAGGTATATCCTTTTCCAGGCAAGCATCATCATCAAAGCCAAATTTTGAATTCCCCATCCATTCTATTGAATCTTTCAGCACTTTGAACACTGAAAAGAGTCGAGCGTTTTCCTCTAAATATGTGTGTTTTCTTTACATGTATATTTTTAAATTTGAAATATAATTCATCTTTAAATGCATTACATGTTGAATTTTTATCTATTTCTAGATATTTACAATTATTTCCTAATGATTTCAAGCATTCATTTCATGCCACAGTTTTCATTGAATAGTTGCACACTGAAAATTTCAACTTAAATTGCTGCGGAAACAAAGGATCATAGAAACACGACCACGCACAATAGAAACAAATCAGTCCAATTCAAACTTGGGAGAAAACCCAGCCAACTTTTTTTAAAAGAAATCAGTCCAATTCAACTACATTACAATTCTTCAAGAGAAACCCTAGCACATAAAGTTCATCATCTTTTCATGAGGAAACCCTAGCCACAAGAGAGTGTGACCTTCACAAAGAAACCCTAGATAGGGATAGTGAACCTCTAGAGAAGATAAATCATAAGAACCCCAAAAATTTGCTCCTTGTGCCTTTGCTAGGCCTTCTTGGAAAGTGCACCTTAGCTGGAAGAGTTGCAATGATGTTTTCACTGCATAGTGAAAATTATATGTTCGCTGTTTATCTATACACTTCAATTCAACCTTTTTTTTCATTGGGCCGACTTGTACTTTTCTTTTCCACTTTTCTTTTTATCTTCAGTGTCAACTTGTCCTTTCTTCTTCTTCAATATTTCCACGGCTTCTTTCATGCTATTTGGGACTTCTTCAATGGTTGACTTGTCTTCTTGGTTATTTTTTCATCATAGAAAAGTTGTCCTTGTTGAAGATCATCTCCTCACATCCACGTCTATTCATGCATAGAACTCTAATGTTGATTTGACCCACACTAAAAAGTTCCAGACACTTCTTAGAGTCTATGTCAAATTCAACATTAGATTAAACTTGTATATTCCAGAAGAGGATGAAATCCCCCATCAAATAAACAAGTCAACTCACTCTAATATAGAATAGATAATCCATCACAGAGCAAGCAATGTGATAGCACCTTAGGGCCCATCTCCAAACCATATGACCTAGGAGAAGCATTGCCCCTACCTGGTTCATTCACCACTAGCCAAATTACATCGTCATTTCCCGTGAGTGAATGTATCATTCACTACTAGCCAAATTACATGGCCATTTCCTATAAGTGAATGTCTGTTTGAAGCTGCAACCTAGAGAAACATCCACACTCCCTCTCAGCGAGGGAGACATTTTGCATCACATTATGCTTCCATGGTGAGAATGTCCACAATCTACCTTTGAAGTCTTCAAAGACTACGCTTGGGCCATTCACCACTAGCCAAATTACATGGCCATTTCTCCTGAGTGAATGTATCATTCACTACTAAATGTATCATTCACTACTAGCCAAATTACATGGCCATTTCCTGTAAGTGAATGTCCACCCAAATTTTGCTCATTTGTATGTTTGGGCGATTCCCCACTAGCCAAATCACATGGCCATTTCTCGTGAGTGAATGTCTACCCTATTGAAAAGTTAACAAAGAAAGTTGTTGGACCCTTAACCTTGGTTCATGCAGAAGCAAAAGTCCTTTTTTTTAGTGTGCATGCATGGAATTTTAATTAAAAGTTAGCATGATGGGATTTCTGCATGAAAAGTAAATTAGGGATTTTGATCGCTAAAAGTTTCTCAAACGATAAAATAGAGTTGTGAAGGCAAAAGGGGCTAATTGTTGAGTAGTTAGTTCATCTACACAAGAGAGGGCAATTGGTTTGCATGAGAAGGGTGAATCAATGCATGAGAAGAGGGGTGCATTCTTGAGAAGAGAGGGCGCAATTTTTTGAAGAGAGAGGGCGCTGATCTGAGCAGAGTGAAAGCGCACTTGATCTGTAGCAAAGGGAGGATACATTGGAGGCAAATATTGCTTCTAAGAGAGATTGATTCTAGCTACAAAGTATTCATTGATTCAATAGCAGAGGGGTGTGAAACCTAAGTCAGAGAGTAAATTTAGAGAGGGGTGCATTTCCTAGTTGTCCAACAAAGATCAGAATTGAGCATCAGAGCCATTCGCTTAGATAAGTTTGTGATGGAAGTTTTCTGTTGAACCTCGTTGTAACTGCTTGAGATAATAAAAGCTATTCTACTCTGTCATTGGTTTTCCCGCAAGGGTTTTTCCAGGGTCACATTGCCTGAAATTTTTGTGTCCATTTTATGTGTGTGTATTGATGTTAGTTAAAAAAGTAATTAGATCTCGTGTTTCTGCTTATAGATAATGTTTATGCTTATATGTCTCTAGGCAATGGGATTGGATTGGGCATTAAACATATGAACTAGAGAGACTTGAAACCGGGTTGGAATCTGAGATTTCAAAGGAGTGAAATAAAAATTTATATGGTATCATAGTGCAGTCTAAGGATTACAGCATACATACACCAGATCTGCAAGTATTAATACTAAATCTGCGTGGATACATATCAGATCTATCAGATTTGAGAGGGAATAATCCAGATTTGTGGCAGATCTATCAGATTGTGAGAGCAAGATCTAGAACTGTGAGGGTACACATCAAATCTGTGAGAGTGGAGGCTAGATATGTTAAATATCTACCAGATTTGTGCAAGTAGAGGTCAGATCTGTGAAAGAAAGGAATTTCTTGCTCATCGAGATAAAACTTGGATTCAGTTTTCAGTTGAGAAGATCATGGCTACAAGATTGAGATTTGAGGACAAGTTGGATGGGGCAGCTAACTTCAGTCCTTGGGAAGGAAAGGATTGTCTTGCTTCTGCAGGAGTGTGAGTTGTGGGACATTGTGGAGAGCACGACAACAAATCCTGTGACACTTCCTATAGATGCGATAGCGAATGCAACATACAAGAAAAAGAACATCAAAACAAAGAGGATCATGCTTGATGCGATTAAGGACCATGTTATCCCACATGTGACTGGTAAAGACAATGCCTACCGAATGTGGGAAGCCTTAACTAATCTGTATCAGAGTTCCAATCAGAATCGAAAGATGGTACTAACAGAGAAACTAAAGGGCATTAAAATGGTCAAGACTAAGAGCGTGGCTACTTATCTCACCCGTATCACTCAGATGAGTGATGAGTTAGGAGTAGTTGGGGAAAAGAATGAGGGCAATGTTCTTCTGTGAACTGGTGTGACCAAGCGATGGGCAGCGTTGGTGGAAGCGATTGTGGTAAGGAAAAATCTTCCCAAATGGGATTGTCTCTGCGACAATTTCATACAAGAAGAGACCCAAAGAAGATATGTTCAAGGGAGCTCTTCTACTTGTTGAAAAATTAACTTTGAAGGTCCTCACTCATATTTTTGGTGTGGTGTGATGATGAGGACTTAGACTTTGTCCTTGTATATTTATGTAATAAGTGAATGTTATATAAATAAAGTGATGTTTCATACTTTATAGAATGAGTCTCACCTAAGTGTTTATTTAATAATTAAAGTGAATTAATTATTAAATGTGAGTGCATTAAATGATGGCCCTTGATTTTGTAAAATTATCTCAACCCTAGATTAAGTGGTTAAGATAGGTGGTTAAAATTTTTAAAGTATAAAACAGAGAGAGAGAGAGAACAAATTGGACACACCATAAATGAAGAGAGAGAGAGAGAGAAGAAGATTGAGGAGAGATAACGAATGCCCTAGAGGAGTGGCACAATTTCCAAGGCAAGGAGCAACACAATTCCCAATGCATCCAAAACCGTACACTAGTCTGACAGAGACTGTACAACACACGTGTGGGAACATTTCCCAAGGTATTATTGTTGCATTTATTGCAGACTAACAACCCATATTGCTATAATAAATTCTGGCACGTGTAGGCACAATTTTCGAGGAAGGAAAGTACAGTAGAAGTACAACCGTACAGCAGCACGTGTGGAGACCGGACAGTGTGTCGTACAACTGTTAATGGGCATAAAAATCGAGGTATTTTGATTGTTGTTCCAGTTTGGGAATTTTTGTCAATGAAGGTTGAAGGAATTATTTCATGTGTAGATGGATAATTTTTTAGTATTCTTCTTAATAATAATTTTCTTCTTTCTAGGGTTTTCCTAGGAGTTGGGGTTTTGTCAGTTCTATTGACCAAAATATTTGTGTTTTCATGTGTGAATGGATACTTCAGGTTTTGAGAAGATCTTGAAATATGGTGGTTTTTATTTCAAATTAATGAGTAAATTTTTAATCATAAACCCTAGACATTTAAGTATATGACAAAATGTGTGAATGAAAGTTTCATATTGATGTCATTTATTTTCTTCATTATTGTTCATGATGAAGAGAATGTAGCTCTTGCAGCGAAAGGAAAGAAGAATGATAGAATCCCAAGGGTAGGGCAAAGAAGCAGGGTGATAAAAAAAGTTATGAGTAAGGTAAAGTGTTTTTCCTGCAACAAGATGAGGCACTATGCAATAGTGTGTCCCAACAAGAAGAAGAAGCAACAAATTGCAGCATCAACCCAAGTTGATGAGTTTGTTGATCATTTTGACAAGAAATTTTCCATGATTACTTATCATTCATGTACTTCAGCAGATGTGGATGAGCATTCCACAGAAGAACTTGACAAGTTATTGTCCTTGATTTCTTGTCATTCATTAAGTGAATCTATTACTAGTGTTTGTTACATAGATAGTGGCGTCTACAACCACATGACAGGTGTTCGTGGGTGCTTTACAGATCTTACTAGAGTGCGTTAGATCTCGAGGTTGTACTGGGAGACAACACTTTAGTTAAGGCAGTTGGATGAGTGATAGTTTCCTTTCAAAGGGAGTCCAGAGAGTCCACAACGGTGAGGGATGTTTAGTATGTCCCACTTGATATCAGTTTCCACCATAGATGATAGGGGATTTTGGATACTGTTATGAAATGGGCATGTACCTATGATACCGGACACGTCCATATAGGCCACCGTGTCCCATGTCATCGTGTCGGACATGTCCAAAAAATAGGGCACCGTGTCCTAAAATCAGGATACCATGTCCTAAAAACAGGACACCATGTCCCTTAAACAGGACACTTTTAACAAAAAAAATTGTAAAAAACAATTTTATCCTCATTCATTCACATTTTTTAGTGAGGCTTGAGCTCTAAGAGGTTTTTTTTTTTTGCAGGTGAAGAGCATTAGAAGGTTTTCCATCTTGATCTACTCCATTTTGTATTTGCCAGTGGCACTCCGACATCTATGTAATACATTTTCATTTTGATGACTGAATGAGAAATTTTTTGAGTCTATGAGAACCCACTACACCAATGGGATTATAGCTCCCCATGTTTGTCATCCTTCTCTCTCTGCAGTTTGTGATGTATTTTTATTATTTTTCTATATACATTTACATGTTACATTGTTTGGCTCTTATTTGTGATGTGGTTTTATTATTTATTCATGCACATTTACATATTACATTGTTTGGCTCTTAGCCTCTCAAATCAAGTTAGGGAGTACAAGTATTTTGTGGGGGCATAATTCCACAAAAAACATCACAGGGGGATTCATTTCACATAGGGGAGGTTACCCCTTATTTCTATTCTTACCCATGACATTCAATCCAAGTGGCATCATCATTGTACGTGGCATAATCTAAAATATAAAGTGTGTAGATAGATGGGATTCTTCATTCTTCTATATATTTAAAGCATGAATATAATCTTTAAATATAATCTAAAATATAACTGATAGATGAGATTCCTCATTCTTCCATCTTGATCTACCCCTTTTTGTGTTTACTATTACTATTAGTCTATTTGGCATTTGCCAGTGGCATTCCAACATCTATGTAATACATTTTGATTTTGATAACTAAATGAGAAATATGGTTCTGACTCCTGAGCATTGACATCTTGATCTATGACTATCATGAGTATCATGAATTATCTATGTGTCTCATAATCTCATTCTAATTACTGATTTGTAAATGTGCAATTTCAAATGTTAAATGTGCATTGATTATAATTTATATTTAATATTTGTAAAAATTTGGATTTATATGTCTATATTTTTAATATATAATTTATATATATATATATATATATAATGTGTTCTACGTGTCCTGATTTCGGGAGTCACCATGTCTGTGTCAGACACTCGAATCCTCGTATCCTTCGTGTCTCGTGTCCTCGTGTCAGGTGACTTAGGCATGTACTCATTCATCCTAAGGGATCCAATGATATTACATCCATAGTGGAAAAAATCGACAAAAAATCGGTGATGTCCCGAAAAATCGCGATTTTTTCTGGCTATCGATTTTCGGCCCTGAAAAAATCAGCAAAAATCGAGAAATATTGGCAAAAAATCAAGAAAAATCGGCAAAAATCGAAAGAAAAAAAACGGAAAAGATAGGAAAAATCAAGAAAAATCAGCAAATAGGGAAAAAAATCGGTAACCAAATTTTGACCATATTAAAGTACAAAGTTTGCATTTTTTAATACTTGCCGCGATTTGCCAATTTTTTCGCCGATGTTGCCGAGAAGATGTTTTCTAGATCCTCACCGATTTTTTGCCGATGCCGATTTTTTCCACTATGATTACAGTAGTGAGGATTGGTGTTCAAACTGGGAAACTATACAAGCTCAGTTTCCAACTTTATCATGCCTTAGCACACAGTTATAGTAGTGATGGTTGTGACTTGTCTGAGTTGTCGCACAGGAGGATGGACCACCTACATCATCGACCATTGAGGATTTTGAGGCAAATAGTGACAAGTGTTCCAAAGTTTAGCACTGAGCATAGTCACATGTGCAAGGGGTGCGCACTTGGCAAGTATGCCTGTTATCACCAACCTTGTAGTTGCTTATGTGACATGGATCCAGGATGGACAGTAGAGGGACAAGCAACTAAGGAGGTGGAACCAAGATTGCCTCGACTCTCAAATGGATGGTTGTCACGCCAATCGAGGCAATCTTCACTTTATGTTATCTTAGCCCAAGACAACAATGGGGGAGACCCGGATCTACTCTCGATAAGAGAGATCCAACCTAAACACCAGATCAGATCAAATGGACTTGAGGTACGTAAAGTGTGAGGTGATGGAAACCCTAGATCTATGGATGACGTCACTAGGTGAACCAAGGCTTTGGATCAGGGTTTAAGAGATATGAGATTTGATCCAAATTGGGACACAAGTGACCTATGAGGCAAATACTAGATCTGGGGTTAAGGTACTAGCAAAAAGTGAAAATATCCACTGCCTTGGGAAACGTAACCAATGCAAAGAAGGTAAGAACAGGTTTGAGGCTATCTAGTACCAAGTGATAGACTCGAAAGAGGGTATGACAATGTCAAAGCACCCGAGCCACAAGGAAAGAGTCAAAACGCAAGAGGAAAAGGAAACAGGAGGGGAAGCGCTAGGGTTTGAAGATCAGTGCCTTGGAATCTAGGCCAATGGAGTNCCCCGAGCCACAAGGAAAGAGTCAAAACGCAAGAGGAAAAGGAAACAGGAGGGGAAGCGCTAGGGTTTGAAGATCAGTGCCTTGGAATCTAGGCCAATGGAGTCACTTTTAGCCCAACACTGAAGAAGACCCACCTAGGGTTTGACCCAATCTACAAACCCAAAAATAGTTTTGTCGAAAAGGATCAAATCATGAGAAAAAAGGTAACATCGAAGGTAGCGCTAGGGTTTGAAGACAAGTGTTTTTCAGATCTAGGGCAATGGAGTCACTTTTAGCTCAGCGTTGAGGAAGACTCACTTAGGGTTGGACCCAATCTACAAAACCTAAAACTGGTTTGCCCGAGATCAAGCGGTTTGCTCTATAATATTTTTTGGTTTTTTATATTTAGGGTTTTAAGATAAAAATGGAGATGTAGATGCCAATGGATTGAGATCTGGAGAGAAGCACTAACCTGTAGATCTTACCTGGAAAACCTTGTAGATGCCTTGATAATGATGATCCCTGCTATCCCGATCAATTTGAGAAGATTTGAGTGAGTTCTATGCCCAACGTTTTGCCCCAAGAAGCCACTGCGCCCTCTCTCCCGCACAACAAACGTCAACCATATCAGATTTGTTACATCATGAGAAAAAAGCAAATGTTACAGAAAAATAGCAAAATGAAATCATATATCGCATCGATGCTAATGAAAACTCCCTGATACAAAACGCATCCAAGCCAAGCGAGTTGAGGAAACCCTGCAAAAACACCCAAGTTGAAGTCGCCCTCTTGTAGACAAGATAATGTTTCTCGAAAAAATATATAGATCTCACATCAAATACCCAAATGCTAGGAAGCAAAAGATTTTCCAATCACCATCTAAGAACACCAGATCCCAAGGAGATCCAATAATTTCCACAAGAAAAGTTTTTCTATTATCCAGATCCAAGAGCCAAAGACCCCTTACAAATAAGAAGCTCTCTCCTTTAAATAAGAATGAGAGAACCAAAATCCTAACCACTTTTCAAATGGGTGGCTAAGATTAAAATATACAAATGTTCTAATCAACGGTTGAGATGAGCTCAACATACAATACATGGATCAATACAATAATAAAATATAAAAGTGGACTAAATCACCCTAGGAGAGGGGATCCCACTCAACAAAAAATAAATGAAGCACATGGTGGGTCCAGTGAGTGTTAACTAACCCCCTTTGGGTGTCCCCATGGCATAATAAAAATAATATAATTTTTTAACTATGAAATTGTACCTTGTTGAAGAAATTGTGAGCCTCCAAAAGCTCTTGAAAGTAATATAATATGCCCGAAAAATAGATGTGGGTCCATCCAAGTGCTGCAACTGCTGGAGAAGAAGTGGAAGACATCACCCTCATCATCAAAACTCATCCCATGCCATTTCCTTGCCTCAGTAGCCCAAATTGAATTCTTCAGTAGCCATTTTAATTATTTTTTATCTGCCTCGAGAAACGTGATATGCCAAAAACTGCCTCCTAGGGTGCTTGCATTATCCAACTGAGCCCACCAAGGTCTCTGGGAGGGGGGTAATATGCAATGTTCCCCCAAGTTTCTAGGACGCGGGAGCGCAGGAGCGGGGAAACGCACATTGGGGACGTGTGGAGACCACCCCCAAATTTTAGCAAAATTCAGGGGGGCGAGGGGACGTCTTGGTCTTAATAAAAATTAATATTATAAATTATTAAATGCCAGCAATAACAATTCAATGATCCATCCCAAGTAAACTACTAAAAGTAAATAATAAATAGTAAATACAAAGTTTATCATTGTGCAATGTTAATCAGAATATAGCAAAATAATAATACAAACACGTTATACAATTCATCATGATAATTTTCAAATGTCATTTGAATCTTGACATTCATAGTTCTAATTTCAGTCATTGTAATTGAAATCTTGAATCAATGATATTGCATGCTAAAATAGTGAAATAGTAAATTACTAAAGACTACGCCTGAAATAGAGACTATACAACAATTAAAATTAAAATTTTGTTTTTTTAAACTGATATTGGGAAAATCGTGGGGGGCGTCTAGGAGCCCCTCGATTTCTGGAGGGGGCGTGTGGGAGCCCCCCTTCACCGGAGCGCACTGCAGAACAGGGGTACGCGCCCCCTTGTGAGTTTCCGAGAGTTTCCTGATTTTGGGGACGCTGGGAAACGTTTCCCCAAGAGCCCCCGAGCCCCCGGGGCGCAGGGGGCGAAGGGGGCGCGCCCCCAACCCTGGGGGGCGAGTCTCGTGTAACACTGGTAATATGGTACAAACAAGTGGATGGACCCCCCATGCCTCATACAGTGCTCTAGGAGATTCAAGAAAAATATCTCCCTGCTCAAACAGGCCATCCAGTATGGTAAAACTGTACCAAAAAGATAAACTGAGACAAATCATCTCTACAAGTGCCCGAAATGGAAAACAAGCTGTCTCACTGGACTTAGAGAGTCCAAATCCATCTAAGGTGTATACTCATACACTCCATAGGTATCTGCATGATCATCTACAATATTCAATATACCCAGATAAACAGAGTAATAATCTGTAAATGACCATATAATATAACCCAGGCTGACATCCATCCGCTGCAAGTGTTCAAAGATCAAGACATGCTCTATAAATCATTCAAGTAAATAATCATAACAAGTAGCAATCATTTCACTGGCAATCTATCAACCAAATATACAAGGTTTACATTTATTAACTATAACTCAGTCCAGACTTTCAAGATCATACTCACTTCATAGTTGTAATCAATTTGCTAGTGAAGGGTGAAGGCTAAAAATTCAGAAGGCTAGGGCAAAGGATGACCACCAACTCAACATTGTGACACTTCGGATATGGAAAGGGAATACTCACTCTAGCATATGACAGACAAGCAACAACACAGGGAATGGCAGTGTTTCACAAATGGGTGAGTTACTTCAAAGGTACTTATTCACCTTGACAAATGCTCACAATCCAAACCAATACAAGTGAGGCCAGCAATCCTTAGATATAACTTTAGGAACCATTGCTTTTTGGGCCTTCGATTTTTCATAGCCTTGGTCCATGTATTTATTTCACGGATTTTTATTATTTTAGGCTTTATGCATTCATGTATGTTGAAAAACACTACTTTTCATGAATGTTCTAAGATATTCATTTCATTGTACTTCAAAGCCAATTTCATTAGGCTTGCCTTACATTCATGTATGTTTAAAAACACTACTTTTCATGAATGGGCTTTTTCATAAGATATTCATTTCCAAATACATTGTATTGATGGCAGTGCTACTTGTTTTAGGTTTAGCCAACACAAACTAGGTAACTCAAAGCCAAAACACAAATAAACAGGGAAGCTTATCCAATCATAAAAGCTCTAGTGGGGAAAGGTCCTCCATGCCACAAGTCAAAATAGTAAGTCGGGTAAGAAACATAACTGGAAGGTAATGGATGGGTGGAGACAATGAATAATGAAACCAACACTAGCAAGCCAAAGTATGGTGAGAATGACTACCTCTAATCTCCCTAAGGAGGGTAAAACCAATGAGTATAGATCAAGAACTTCCAGGTCTGAGTAGGGACATCAAAACATAATAACAATACATCCAAGTCCACATATTTATATGATCGCAAGATCATGACACTAAGTGCTAATACATGTAACAAGAATGAGTATAAGAGCAATGATAACCATAACACAAGATAATACAAGTTGAGTCATAAAGATGTAAAAGAATCCATCTAAACCAACATCTGTCCAATGATAAAGCACTGATACAACTCTAGGCACTACTAGCTACTCTGCAACTGGCTAAATGGCTACATCGGTCCTCAAATCTGAGTGTCCTGAGACTCAGTCATGGCAATGGAAGAGTACTATAGTCCATCAATCCAATCATGATCCATCATAAATGCTCATCTCAGCATCTCATATGTAGGGGAGCTGGCTGAAAAATGTACTGGAATCTGAAAAATAGAATACGGTAGCCCGGCTACTATATATGTGATAACAATACCAAGACTTCTTTTCCAATCATAGACAGCAAAGCAACATGGATGCTTGATTTGGTATATTTTGAAATTTTGACCTTCGTGGTCCGATGTCAACTACAGCATCGAAAGGTTATGAGTACTATGTGACCTTCATTGATGACTTCTATAGGAAGACCTGGATCTAGTTTCTGAAAAACAATGAATTGAAAGAAGTCTTCTAGAGGTTCAAAGAGCTCAAATCTCTTGTGGAGAACCAGACAGGGAGGAGAATCAAGGTATTGAGATCAAACAATGGGGACGAGTATACCTCCAAGGAGTTTGATGAGTTTTGCGCATAGGAGGGAGTCAAGAGGTTGTTGACAGTACCTTACAAACAACAACAGAATGGGGTGACAAAGAGGAACACCAAGGCAATTGTTGGTGCAACGAGATCTATGCTATATGATCAAGGTATGCCATTCTCTCTAGGCAGAGGCCTGTAACACAACAGTGTACATTTAGAACAGGAGTCCCCATAAGGATTTGGGATGCATGACTCCTAAAGAGGATTTTGCAGTAAAGAAGCTTGAGGTTGGGCATTTCAAGATTTTTGGATGCCTTACTCACATGTCCCTTTAAAGAAGAGGACAAAGTTGGAGCCCACGACAAAGAAGGGTATCTTTGTCGTGTATGATGAGCCTTCGAAGACCTACCACATATACATTCCTACACTGAGAAAGACATTCATGAGACGGGATGTGAGATTTGAGGAGGACAATGCTTTCAAGAAGCCACGTGAGTTATAGAGGAGGGAGCAGCAGGATCCTATTACCTCAGGATGGTATAGTGCAGAGTACAACTTCACAGAGTTCAAGGTCACAGGTATCCGGGGTTACAGGTTCCCTAGGTACAAGTACAGATTCAGGTACAAGATCACAGGGCAGTGGTCCCCTAGTTTCAAGTTCACAAGTTATTGGTGCACAAGTGTCAAGGTCACAAAACCACTGGCGCTACTACATCAGGTACACAGTCTCAGGCAGTTGATTAGGATGAGGATGCGCAGTTCCCTCCACAAAAGGTTACTTTGAAGAAGAGGAAGCCCAAGTGGCTTCAAGTTACCTTGGAGGAAGCTTAGACAGTGGGGACACCCAAGAGGGCTATGAGAGAGAGTAAGGTGGCAAAGAGGTTTCGTAGTTATTTGGCTTTGGTGAGCAATATTAATGAGTTTGAGCCATCTTCTTAAGAGTAGGAAGCATACGAGCAAGTCTGGAGAGATGCCATGGTGGAAGGGTATGCTTCCATCATGAAGAATGATGTTTGGAAGGTTGTACCGAGACCTAAGGGGAAGCCACACTATGGTAAAAGAGTATCCTTCTTGTTATCATAATTCTTGTAGTTACCCCTTGAGATGATCTGATCCAAGCTAGTAGAGGGTGTTGTCGCCCGAAACTGGCACGCGGGTGCCGAAAGCCCAAACCGCGGGCGCGCCGGCCCGGCGACAACCTCTCGAGAGAGAGGCCAATGTCACCACACCTTCTCTCTCCTCGCTTCAGGCTGGCTCTTCTCCAGCTCTAGGGGGGTTTCCCTAAGTTCGGATCTCTAAGGCAGGTGCAGCTGAGGGCAGGGTGATCTGAAGAGGCTGCCTTAGAGAAACTCGAGTAGCAGAAAGGAAAATAAGTCGGATTGATGGGCAGGAAGGGAAGGGAGGATCAGTCCTCGAGGGAAAGGCCAGTGCCAATATCAGAAGGGCGAATGGAGTCAAAAGGGGAATCAGAAAGGCTTTGCGTTTTGCAGAAGGGAGATGAGGCTGGTCCGCTCCATAATCAGAGGCCAGGAGAATGGTAGTATAACTGACTACTTCCCATTACTCCCAGACCTCCAAGAACATAATGGCGACAAGCAACTTGGCAGCCGCAAATGCTTGCCCAACGTGCTAGATTGTTAGCCTTCTATGCCGGCTTAGTCTACAACTTATGAAAACACAAGATTACCACTGAAAAACCCAACATGTCCAAAAACTCCACAATGAATTTCTTTATTGACTCCGGGGAAAAAATCCTCCCAGCCCAAAAACTTTCCATCCTTTACAAAGAAAGAGTCATCTCTCTTTATAGGCCAAAAAGGCCCTTTTCAAATACAAAAGAAAAATAATAATAAAATAATAGAGTAATGAGAAAAAGTGGGCTCCCAGATCCACTTTTCTCTCAATCAAAGTCCCACTAAACTCCAAAAAGACTAAGGTAACTCCCATCATTGATTTAGAAGATTTGACAACTTTATGGGACTAATCCAATGTAACTCAACAATAAACAACCGCCTATATGACCCACTGATACATGGAAAGAGAAAGGAAGAAACGCACCGACAGACAACTCCTCGTGGAATAATGTGAGACCCCCATCCTTGAATCGGCTGTCAGATAGAAAACAAGGCATTGCTTGTAACTCCACTTTAACAAAGGTGAAATTTCATCCCGGAAATGTCTGTCAGCAAAGAACACATGAGACATGGATCTGATTCTTCGGGGTGCTTATCTTGAAGTCGACTTCTCCAAAACTCATGGCGGCTGCTCCAAAGATCACGACTGGCAGCCAATTGAGAAAGATGATACGTGGGTACACACACGGCCTCAAAACTCCATGTGGCCACGGCCATACTACCTGGCAGCTGACTGATAAATTTAAGCATCGTGAGTTTTCTCTAGATAAAGCGCTTGTAACCACCGATTTAACTGATACATGGATCTGGGTTCCATGATTTGGCTGCCAACACAGTTCGCAATCTTTGATCGTATCCTAGGTTCAGTCACGTGCCTTGTCCCACCCTGAGCTCTGGCGCCAATCAAATCGACTGCTTCGTGGTTGACCATCAATCGGCAATATAACCAATGCCCCGTCCCAAGAAGAATCTCGAGTTTTTAAACGTGGGTTCAACAAGGGGCCGTGCTAGTATCCATGTAAGGAAAACGCTAATGTGTGGTTGTTCCAAATGTTTATCATAACGACCTCCATCAGCAATAAGAAAAACGTGATAGCTGCTTCATAGATTCGTAGGATGCTCATGATAGAGTCATGAATCCATAAAGGATTCGATCTCAACCAGTTTATCTGTCAGTCATGTGTTAGGCCGAAAACCAAGTATTGGCGTTGAAACAAAAAGATCATTCTACCAGATCCACGACCAACATATCCTAGACGCCAATAGGATAGTGGAGTTCCACGTCGGCTGCTGAATAAAACTTTGGTCACCGAAGACATATGTGTCCTCTGGACTCTGTATTGTTCGCAGAACATCATTCAAAGATTCATCTTCCACATCTTCCATCTTCGGAGGCAATTCATTTCTCAAAACTTGTAAAGTTTGGTGGACGATCTGATGGAGTTGGAAACCCTTCAAGCTATACCCTTGTTTTCTCTTGATCTTCCGACCTTTCACATTCGAGCCAGACCCTATATGCTTCACATTACTGTGATTTTCCAGCTTTACCCAAATGCTCTTTCAAATGTTCAAAGGTTTCAATCAATTAATCATGAATATACTTCTCAATGAAATCTTTAAGCAGCTTGAGGACTTCCTCCAATTCTCCACGGTAATATCCAGCTGACAGTTTTGCAGTGTTTTGCAGGTTGAAGGAGGCCCAAGCAGCAGCCTATGTGCAACAGAGACGAATTCATAATCTTCCCTGCTCTCTGGAGAACCCTGTCAAGATGGGGTGATAACAGAGGGGAAGGCAACTAAAGTTGTGACCTACGAGAGCCAAGTCCTCTGAAATAACTCAGTTGTCAGACCAGTCAAGGCTACTCGACACTTTAGGCAAAGATAATGGCTAAACCAGGGGGGCGTCCCTAGTCGACCGATTAGGTCAACTCGTAATCAAGACAACCTTGTGATTGGTAAATTGAAGTGGATTAGTGAAGTTATTTTGATGAAATCTCTTAGATCTTATGTTTAACTAAGGTTTGGACCAAGTTCTAAGAGATAAAATTTTCCTATATGAAAAGCTCCAATTTGCCCTGGCTAGGGTTTATGCAGAAAATTAAATGTATGGCACTATAATCAGATGCTACTTGATGAATGTCTCAATTAAGGATGATTCTAGTGAAACCCAAATTACATAACCAACCAAATTAATTAGGCACTATAATCAGATGCTACTTGATGAATGTGTCAATTAAGGATGATTCTAGTGAAACCCAAATTACACAACCAACCAAATGATAAAATACCTAAGGAGGGCGAAGTGCCCAAAGAGACCCAGTGCCTTAAGATGGGTTGATGGAATCGAATTCCAACAAAATTTGGTCCCCAGGGACTTTTAAAGGATTTCCAACTTGGGTTTTCAATCACTAAGCCGAAAGGTGACCAAAAATACTACGACTAAGAAACGAGGGCTTGAAATTTTATTTTTTATACCTGGGATAAATTAAATCGAAAAGACAAGAAAAAAGATTTGTGAACTCACCTGGATCTTAGGAGATGCCAAGAATGTGATGATTGTCCCCAACGCTTCGCAATTGAAAGAGATCTTGACGCCTAGCTTTGTCGAACGAATGCAGAGGTGCACCCTCCTTCTGCAAGACAAATAATCGAAATCAATTTGAATCACAAGAGAAAAACTTTGAGTAGAGATCTAGAAAATGAAAATGACAAGAGTAACGCAATGTACAAATCAAAAATCACTCCATGTTTTTCAAACGAATTAGATGAGAGGTGTTGAACGCCAAATGCACACCGTCAGCAGAAATCTTTTGGACTATTGTTTCCCAAATGGGAAAGGTGTAGCCTTGGGGGCAAGCAAAAAGCCAGGTGTTGTCACATGATCCCAGCTCCTCTGTTTAGGCTAACTCCTAACAAAGCCAAGGGGGGTAGTCCCTAAAAAAGAGTTGTCTAAGGATCTTGTTGTTAAAGTGTTTTTGGGTGGAAGATGTGAATTAGTGTTGTTTAGGAGTTTTTATGATATACACAATAATCAGTTTAAGCAAATCCACGTTGCTATTTGCAAAACACGATGTAAATTGAATAAGGAGACTAAAATTAAAGCATCCACAACATGATTAACTTAACATAAACAGGACAAATGGTCCAAATCAAATAATGCGGAAGAATTAAAAGACCAGTGCCAAAAATGGAGTGAAAGTACTGGGGATGCTGAAATACAAGTCTCGAAGATGTGAGTGAGATTGTTTTGCAAATGCTCTTTGTCAATTTTATTGTGTATTTTTAAATGATCTTGTTTATTAGGTGAGGGGAATTTGCAACCGATACGCAAGGTACTGGAAATCTAACCGGAAGAATATTCTAAGTGGCTTCATTTGAAGACATGTTGGACCATCCAATTTGCAGCGAGGTGTTCGATAACTTTCCAACCACTGCAAACGATGAGGGCTTCCCAGCACCCCCAGTATAGATTTCCCCACTTAGAATAGTATCACGTTCAACGTCAGTTCATTGGTTATGGGGTGGTAAATTTTGTTATGATTGTAGTTGGAATTAGATGTGTGAATTAGCAAGTTACAGTGCTTCTGGGTATCCCGAACAGGTAGAGCATACACTGTAGAATAGTAAGTTCCAATTTTAGGGGATATGTGAGTCGAAAATTTTATTAACACACACATCTCTCCGACAGAGAGTGCTCTTGCTCCACCTTATGGTGAGATTCAAGAGTCTTATCTAATCTACGATGAGAATGCAATGCAAAATGCTCTCCGATAGAGAGTGCTCTTGACTTGTCTCATGACAAGTTCAAGAGACTTTAGGTTCCTTTTATGAATTATCAATCAAAAAGCAAAGATAAACATGAAATGGATAGCATGTAAGTGATGAAAATTAAATCTAGCAATTAGTGAAAATAAACTCGGTCTAAAAAGCAATCTAATCTAAGCAAGGAAAAACACAAGACACGCTTTCCCCAAATAGGGGAAGTAGAAAAAATGTGGGAGGCTTAACCCCACTAGCCTTTTTTATTAATGATTTACAACTTTTGGGAATTTGACCCATGAAACGCAAACATGAAAACTAATGAAGCCATAATGGCTTTTACAAAGGATGTGTTTTTATGCTTGTATTTGTCTTCTTGTTTTGCACTCATCTTCAATCCCCTCAAGTCTTTGGACTTGTCTTCTTGATTCACTCTTCGATACCTACACAAAAAAGACAAGCACGCATGCACCCATTATTGTTAATAAACCAAACTAATTTAGATGCTCAAAAAGTAAAATTTTCTAAGTACAAAATTACTCTTTTTAAATGCAAAATTTTGGCATTTTTGAAGTAAAACTAGATGCAAAAAATTACATGCAAAGTAGGAAAGAGGAAGAGGGTAAAGTGGAGCAAAAAAAAAGCAAAAAGAGGGCTGAAATCTATGAGGAAAAGAGGGGAAAAGGGGGAGCGAACAGCAGTAAAGAGGGCTGCAAAAAGCTGAAGAAAGAGGCTGAAAAAAGTGGAAAAAGAGGGCAGCCAACAAAGGGAAAAATTGGCTGCAAAAAAGTGGGAAACGGGGCAGCGAACAAAGCAAAAAGAGGGCTGTAAATAATGGCAAAAATAGGGCGACAACAAGGAGAAAAGTGGCTGCAAAAATTGAGAGAAAGAGAGCGAAAAAGAGTGAAGAAAGAGGGCAAAAAGGCAAGAGAAAAGAAGGTGGAGAAAAGGTAAAACAATGAGGAAGAAAAGGGAAGCAAGAGAGGTGAAAAATGGTGTAGAAAAAGAGGCAATAGAAAGCGGAAAGGAAGAAGCAACGGTGGATCTTATGACCCAAGAAAAAGTTTTAAATTTTGATTTGAGGTATGAAGGATAAGAAAGAGCCCCTTTTAGCCGTGTTTTTTGAGTTGGAATTGAGCGCTTTGTAGACCCTGCATGGTGAAAGTATTAGATTAAAAACTCTTGTATGAAGAAATGGATGAGCTTCAACCCCTCCTCCTTCGATGATACCCAAAACAGGCACTCAAACAACAGTAAGCAAGATCAAGTGCTAGAATGTAATAATCAAATAAATGCCTGAAAAAACAATGGTATAACTGACTACATCCTGTTCAATTCAAACATTCACTAGATCTTGCATAGATAACCAAATTATAACTTTAAATGGATATCCTACCGTGCTAAATTGATAGCCCTCCCGAGATAGCAATGATCATATAACTTGCAATAGAAAGAGTATGGTAAGAAAGAAATCACCTCACAAGATGACAATCATGAACACAAAGAACCCACGAATGGACCTCCAAAGTCACTTTATTCCATTAACAAATCTCGGTTACAAAATGGGAAGAGTTCTCTTGCAAATTCTCCATATGCAAATGGAAAGAAGAGACCCTTATTTATACAAAAACAGAGAAGCCAAAACCCTAAGTCAGGACTCGGCATCAAAGAGGCACACTATGATGATTTCTTTGATTTGATGAACTCGACACTATGATTTGTAGTTAGAACTCAAGTTCAGGAAGGTGAGAGTGGGGAAGTGGCCTCCACCTAGGCAAGGCGCCCCCATTCTCCAAACAAAGGAGAGGAGGCGCAAACCCTGGAGGAGATGAAGTTGGCAATTGATTTAATGATGAACTGATGCCTGACTGACAAGTAATTGGGTGTTGGACTAATGAGGGAGGGTGAGGTGGCCTCAACCCCCCTCGGTCTCATCACCCATCCAACAAATGAACTCCACATTTGCCCACACGTGTGACAGCTAAAGGAGGGTGCAGTCCTTGATTGAAGGTGATCTGCAGAGCTCTGATACTGACCCGGCCCTGATTTATGGTGATTGGAATCTTCGTAGATGCTCTGTGTCGAGCTAATTAGCCCTTTATTAAATCAAATTTGGCATTTTTTGGAGATATTTTGATTTTCTCCAATTTAATATTTTTTATTATTTTTAATTAATATTTCTCATTTTTTTGGTTTTTTAAGAAAAATATTAATTACAAGGCCAACTAATAGTCTGAAACTTAGGATAAGTGTCTAGGGGTTAAATGAGTATTTTGGCTAAGAAAACAAGTCTTTATTTGCCAAAAACACCCTCAAACCACTTAATTATTACAAATTGAAAATTTTCAATTAAACCATAGTAAAAATGGTTTAATTAATTGAAAATTTTAATTATTTCTCTATAGTCAAAAATAAAAAAATTTAAAAAGTTACACGTGTCTGGGAAAAAAAAATTTGGACAATGTTTTAATGCATCTCGACGCATAGGAAATGACCATAGAACATACAACTAGTGTCTAGTAGGTTCATATTTACTAGTTGGACTCTAATAACTCTTCAAGGCCCAAAATTCAAAATCGGGCATTCCAGTTTTGGAGTAAACGAGAGAAAAACTCATCGATTATACTCGGCTAAAGGCAAAGCATAATCGACAAGGGAAAAAACTCCCTGGAATACCTTAGTTGAAAATTGTGTCTTAGGGGACCGAGCCACTCAAAACCCCTACTAGCACACTTTATTACAACAACCCGACGGGGCATGGTCATTTCAGCACAAAAATAAAATTGACTAGCCAAAATTGGCTAGGCACAAAATTTCGAGCCTTTGATACACTAGATATGAACATGGACCATGTTCATCAAATGGTGGCTCAACGACACGTTCAACTATGGTACAAAATAGTTGGTAACAAGAGGCAAGAGACTCCCCTGCTATTGCACCCTCCTCCAAGATGCCCTCCCTGCCACAAGTTAGAAACAAAATTATTTTGCTAAGGAAAACAAAGTGCCATTGGTACTGTTCCTCAAGAAACAATATTCAATCACAATTTTCGAAGTCAACCATAAGATCACAAGATTTGCACAACAAATGGGTTTTCTATAATCAAGTCGCTTCAAGAGCCAATGTGCCAATGGGAATCAATGATGGAATCACCCCTCTTAAATAGATCAAAAGTGACGTGCACATTCTAACCAACTCAATACAACGATTTAGATTAAAACATCATCAACAGTGAAGATTACATTTTTACATCAGACATGGATCACTCATAACATGGGGGCACACTTTTGCCTCTAGAGCCTAGGTACAAAGAGATACATCGTAATAAAGTGTTATAGCATGTGGTACATGGACAAGGGAGACACCTTAGGGACATAAATCACCCTAGGCTCCTCATAATACAAAAATAAGATACATCATGATAATAATATGCCAAGCCATGGGAAAGTGCGCCCTCAAAGGGGAGACGTTCTCTTTAGGGAGAAGATACAACATGTGAAGTCACCCACTTGAGGGTATGAAGCATGGAGGATGCACGTAGAACCTCCTCTCATCATAAGATATCAACCCAAAGTCATTCCTTAGCCCACACTAGACAAATCAATTTTTCTGGAGCATTCATGATCATTTTTTTATGCAATAAAACACTGGTAATCCTTGTTGTAGAATAAATGTGTTGTTAACTTCATTCCTTTGCCCAAAATCAACATTTGAGTGCACCAAATGTTTCAGAGAGCTCAAATCCATCAATAATGACTACAAATACCATATATATATCGATCAAAATATGCATCTAAAGGACAACACCACATCCAACAATAAAAATATGGCAATAATAATAATAATAAACTAAGATGATACTGTATAATGGCCAATAACTGTCAATTCAGTGTGGAAATGGCGTACTGGATATATTTGGATGACAAATGTACAATCTCGAACACCATCCATACTACCTCAGGAACCGTGTTTACTAAGTCAAACTACTCAAACTGAAGGTTGAGCAATAATCTCAATGATCCTATATGCATCAAAGATGTATAATGTTCACAAGTTTATGTTAATAACCAAACTAAAACATGTTAAACATGGCAATGGTAATCAAAAGATCATAATAATATAACTTGAATTAGAGTGACCATCAAATCCATTATGAAGCCCCCCATACATGTTCACTTACAGACTTAACCAAACTGATAGGAAGGGTCAGGTCAATGAAACAAGGTTAGAAAAAATGGAAATGACTTGTTAACCTTAACACAATGTTCTCTAAGAGAAAAGGGAAAACATGGATCCACTTAGAAATATACCGAATAGAGAACAATAGGGAAAGGAAGTGTCTCACAAATGGAATAAGTTGAGTGAGGACTGTCCAGTCAACTCTAACAAGTGCCCACAACTCACATCCAAGCTTCACTCAAGCTCCGTGAGGATCTTTTTTAGGATCCTTGCGTTAAGTACACAAGCAACTATAGTATGAAGATCCTAGGGGACACTTAGAATTAGTTGTCCCTTACTCCATCTCACATCAAAACCCGTGGTCTCCATGAGAAAATAATCATTACATTTCAAATATCATGGCCAACAATCATTTAAATATAACAATTGTTCCACATCTTCTTTCTTGGCCCTTCACATTTCATTGCATAGCCCTCTTAGATGTGCTTAAAAGCACGGTTATTTGCAACTTTCAATCGGGGCTTGCATTTAAAAATATCTAGCAGTAAATTACATAAATGCATGTAATGATGGGAGTACAACTTGCTTTAAGTCTCGCTGACACAACTCGAGCAACTAGCCAACCTTAGCTCATGTCACAACATCAGTGGTTACTCCTGGCCGAGAAGTGAATCATGGGGTCAATTGGCGGGAATAATCCACAGTCAGGACCAAACATCGGGGGTAACCAACCAGAAGGGTCAAGGCTTTAAAATCCCAAATCATCTAGGCTCAAAACCGAACACGAACGAGTTCGCCTGACCCAAATAGGTCAAGACTTCAACAAGTTTTTTCACAAAACTTAAAGCCAAGACACATGACAACATGGGGTCCATCCAACATAGAGATCCGAGTGGGGGAAGGTCTTCAACCTCACTGATTAAGGTCCAAGTCAAGGGTAGAAATCAAAACGAAGGAAATCTGGATGTACGGAGAAGAGTGATAGGTGATGCCTATTATCCACTAATTTTGCATTTAGTGTATTTTCGGTGAGCCGCCAGAGAATTGAACAAGTCAATTGTTCACTATCAGTGCTCTGAAGGTTCTGCGGTTCATCAGGGCCTCTTTTTTAATAAAATACATGCTCATACCCCTTGGGGGCGTTGTAATAAATGCTCTAACACGGCAAACTTTTTGTAAAGGACTCGGCTTCCTAAGACTCGGCTATCAATCTGATTATTCCAAGGTGTTTTTCCCCTTGTCAATTATGCAATGTTGAATAAGCGATGTATAACTTTCGAGTTTTTCACCGCTCCTCCAAAGCTGGAATTTTCGTCTTGGTGGTTAGGACTTAGGAGGTAATTAAACTTCATGTGTCGATGTATATGACCGTGTCAAGCATTTTTTTTAGTCGTATGCACATGTACTAGGTCCCCCTAGAATGGCTGTCAACCTGGCTTTTCAGGAGTTGAAGTTTGCTGCACTAGAGAGCTTCTCTTCTGGTTTGAGACCATTGGTGGCCATCTCTGTCACTTAACCAAATGTTGGATCTGCAAATCTTATTCCAAGATCTAGTGAGAAACAACAACAGTGTCCCTTTACTGTGTTTTCACATGCTAAGCTCTGATACCATGTTGAATTTTTAGCATTAGCATAAACTTAAAAAATTTGCAGATCTACTTAAACAAATCAGCAGTGCAGTATAAACACATTAATCACATCAGCACACATGGACACAAGATATTTCACTAAGGAAACCTTCAATGGACAAAAACCCCAAAAGCATTAATAGCTCATCTCGTAAATGAGATGACTCAAGAAAAATTCTTCAAAAAGTTCCTCAATTCTAGATCTGGAATTTACCAGTCACAATGAAAATTATCAGTAAAAAACCTAGACTGATATTTTAACCACAATTTCGAGAAGTTACAATTTTTTCCCAAATTAGGGCTTCTTCAGAAAACTGAAGTTTTTCTCTCTCCTGCATAAAAAATATCAAACTGTTTGAAAGATAGCAAACTGCCCGAAAATGTACTTTCCTGTCTGCTGCGCGTTTCTCTCTCTTGCCTGCTGTCTTGTTTGGGCAGATCTCTGCTGCCCGAGGGTTGGCATCCCGCCAAGACCCTCACGGAGAGCAGCCCGTGGGCTGAAAGAAGGAGGTCGAGCCCAATATAGGCTGCCCAAAGAATAGAGGCAGCCCGAAAAAGAAAGAACAGAGCTGCCCCCAAAAACGGCTGCCCGGATCTGGGTGAGGTGCTCAAATCTTGTTGATGGCTGCCCGAAGAGAAAGAAGAGGTTGTCCAGTTAACCGAAAATGGAAAAAGCTACCCATAAAAAATATCTCAGCTGCCCGAAAAAATGAAGAAGGCTGCCTAGAAAATGGAATGCTGAAGATGAACTTTGCTAATGAAACCCTAGCTGAGGGTTTGAACATAAGATAATCTTCCTTACCTGTGAGGGAAAAAGTGTGTATATTAAATGAGAAGGCTTGATCTTCTTTTATAGCCTTTGTTCACCTGTAGGTGGACAAGATTTGAAAAAATAAAAATAATAATATTTTTATTCTTTTCCTAATTTCACTTTCACTTTTACCAAAAAGAGTACTTTTATTTTTTCCTTTGACTTTTACCAAAAGTCCTTATTTAATTTTATTTCCACCTGTGGTACAAAAGTCTTTATTTAAATTGACTTTTGACTTTGACCTTTTTTCCAAGTGCCCTTGTGGTCAGTACCTGTGGTACCTTTTTTATTTGAAAGTACATCATCATAAACCAAGAGAGTTATTAATGCTTTTACCTCAAACACTGTGCAACACCAAGATCTGGTACTAGGGTAACTTCACCAAGGGTAGCTAATCCTTGGAGAAGCACAACAAGCCCATTGATCAAGGGTCAAAGTGCCACACACATGCCCAAACCCAGTCTAGGGCTTACAGTGTCTTCATTCTCCAAGAGAATGGCTACTCAGCCTGAGTTGAGTCTACAAGTCCCAAACTGGTCTACATCGTGGTCCCGGACCAGATGTCTACTCAACAAAAGGTTGAGTCTACCCAGGGCAGATCTGGGTCTATATCATGGTCCCAGACCAGATATCTACCATTCAACAGAATGGTTACTCAACACTGGGTTGAGTCTTCACCGTAGTCCCGGACTAGGTGGTCCCATTCTCTGAAGAGAAGGGCTCTCGATGCTGCTCAAAAAAATCAACACTCCCTCTCAACGAGAGAGGCATTCTCTGTGTTGCCGCCTTTCACACACCTGGGGGGGGACGTGGCAGAAATCTTCAAGCCACTCGGTGTGTCCTTGGGGGCAAGTCTACAGTCAAGGTTGTCACCTTGTTCTTGACTCCTCTGTTTAGGCAAACTCCTAACGAAGCCAACGAGGGTAGACCCTAAGAGTTACTAAAGCCGGTTACTTAGATGATGATGAGTAAGTTTTTTAGGAGTTTTGACAAATGAGTTCGACACACGATATTTGCAATATTTGTTATACCACAACAACATAGAAATCAAAACTTGATAAGCAGTAATGCGAAAACATATGATAATGTCAAAATAGATCAGTGCCAATAATGGAGTCCACAAATGAGATTGTTGTTGAAATACAAATGGGTGTTGCAAGTGCTCTTGGTCAAATTTTAAGTTAATGTATGATGAGTGAATTAAATTAGGCAGGGTGACTCCAGATATACCCAGCGAGTACTTGGAGTATGTCCAAAAGTAACCACCGCTACAGCTACCACAAGGAATGTGTGGGTTGAATGGAGTCTCTAAGACTGTGTTCATAATACACCCGCTAGGATGTAAGAGAGATCGGTGCCTCGAGGTCACTGTCCAGTAGTTCCCACTTCCTTTGGGTATTTTGCCACCGTTTACGGTTCAATCGAGGCGTTGGATTTTCGCCAAAGGTGGTTAATTGGGGAAAGTGAATCCTAATTATTCTAGTCACTCACGTTGCTTTTGATGCAGCTTGACTGATCAGACGAACCACAGCCAAGTGCAGAGCATACACACCGGAGTCTTGATAAGTTTTTTAAGGATTTTAAGCTGTGTTCTTTGTTATAAAAAAGGAGAACCTCTAGGAATCTCTTTCGGTCCAAGTGGACCTCAATCGAGAAAGCAAGGAGGGGTTAACTTTAGATGATAAGAAATAAAGAAAATAAAACAAACATCAAAACACAACTCACAGGTTATTTAATTAGTCCTACCACGCATCTCTTTCCCCTTTCGGGTCAATCAGGAAGCCGTGGGGCAAGTAGTATGATTACTTTGAATTCGTAAAAGATATTGAAATGCTTATGATTCAAAGTATACAATGCTGCAATACAAGACAAAACTAGAAAAAAGCGAAAAAAGTGCAAAAATCACAAAAGGCAGGATCCCCCCTGGGGGGATGAGCTGGCTCGAAAGAGCCCACTCAAACTTGTTTTTTATTATTAAGGGTTACAATAATCAGCAAATTAATTGAAAAAATGCCGCTTGGTTCTTATACCGAACGAACCCAAGGGCTTACAAAGTACAACAATAATGATTACAAAAGATGGGGAGACCCTTGGGGGGTTTCGAATGGCCCACAAATCACTTTTCGTACAGCACCTCCTCCTCTTTTCGGATGGACCTGCTAAAAACCAGCAAGCTTTAATTAGTGTAAAGTGCCCAAAAACACTTTAAGAGTGTCTTTGGACAACCCCCAAAAAACTACCGAAAAAAGACTAAGTTAAAGTACTTTTTAAGAAAAGACAAAAATAACTCAAGAGGACAAGTCCTCCTGAGGATCTTGGCTAGCTTTGGGGCAGCCAATGCAATTTGCACTTCAGATGTTGGATTTAACTTTTAATAAAGAAAGATTATTCACTTTAAACAAGCTTTTCATTTGGCTTAAAACTGCTTGTAAAAAATGAAAGACTTTTACTGCTAGATCTAGTTTTTTAAAGAGAAAGAGCTTGAATCTTTTTCTTAAATGAAACTAAATCTATGCATGCAACTCCTATATGTTCAGATCTAGAAAGATATCAGCTTTGAAACAGCAGATCTAAAATATAAAAGCCAAGTAACCAAAAAGATTTAATTTAAATTTTGAAAGCGGAAGAGGAAAAGAGAAGTGCTTGTTGCTGAAACAGATATGCAAAAAAAACTTGTCAGTGAAGCACCGAGGGGCACAATCTTCGCAATCTTTATTGGAAAACCAGTGGAATCAAACTTGAACCACAACTCTTCCAATCAAGGCAAACCTGCAAGCTAAACAACAAATCCTACAAACAAAACCATTAAATCTGAAGGTACATATGAGAAATAGATGACATAGCATGAAAATAATCTTATTTAGCATGCAAATATTAGCTCATTCAAACATATGTAGCAAAATAGGAGTAAGTAAGCTTACTTACAATGATCTATTCCTCTGATTCCAATAATCATTTAGGCAGACAACAGTTTAATGCAAAAATTGAAAAAAAAACAGTTCACCTCAAAAGCAACATGATAATGATGATCCACACATGAAAAGTACTCTACAATTTAGCCTCCAAAGCCTCTCTTTATTTCAACAAAAAGGATGACCAATACAATATTACACAATAGCAAGCCTTTCTTCCCAACTCTAACTAGCTTGGAAAAGAAAAAGGTTGCTTTATTTATAGCCAGATTGGCCAAGAGGGGCGCATGCCTAACTGAAGGAGAGACTGCAAATGATGGAGTTAAGCCGAGCCCGATCTGATGATGAACTAAGTCTAACTGGACTGGAACTGCAAATCGGAGTGACACCTCACTCAGTGAACTAAACCACCCATCAAACAACTGCTAGATTGATCCACACGTGTGGAGGAGAGAGAAAGGAAGGCGCAACCCCTAGATCTGCATGAGCTGTTAAGCTCCACTTCAACCCTGATCCATGCCTTTAGTCAAGGAATGATAACTCCCGATCAATCTGAAGCCGATGAGACTGATTTCAATCAAATCGGAGCAAATTCCATTGATTTAGGAATTTGGATTTGCTCCATTATTTAATTAATTTTTAATTAAATTAATTAAGATTTGATTTTTTTTGGATTTTCTTACCTAAGTGATGGAAAAATCACTCAAAACTTATGAAAAGTGGGTCTATGGGTTTACCGGGTGCTCCGAATTAGAAAATAAGCACCCCCATGACTAAAACTGACTTTTAACCCCACTTTTTATTGCAAGACCAATTTTTCCATTTAGACTACTAAAAAATAGCCTAGGTTTTGTGGAAAAATTAAATTTAAAATATTAAAAAAAAACAAAACCTAGGGGGACTTAGTACATGTTCATATGACTCGAACATAATGCCTAGCATGTTTATACATTGACACACGGACTCTAATAACCTCAATAGGCCTAAATGTCAAGCCGACCACCCCAACTTTGGAGGTATTGAGTGAAAATCTCAAAAATTATCAGTCGTTTATTCAAGAACCAATAATAACCAAGGAAAAAAACACTCTGGGCTAATCAAATTGATAAATGAGTCCAAGAGACCAAGTCTTTTACAGACACTACCATACTAGAACCTTTTATTACAACTCCCCCTGTTGTCCGTCGATCGCACACCAGCAGCAGAAATCAATCGAAAGTTGTCTCCTCACTTAGGAAAGTGGGAGAGGTGTGACCTTGGGGGCAAGCACAGAGCTAGGTACTGTCACCTGCTCCTAGCTCCTCCGTTTAGGCTAACTCCTAACGAAGCCAAGGGGGGTAGTCCCTACAAAAGAGTTTCTATGGCTCTTAAGTTATTAAAGTGTTTTTAAAGGTTGCAGATGCGGATGGGTGTTGTTTAGGAGTTTGAAAATGTTTTACTTATTATGAATGTGACACAAGATCAAAAAAGCAATCCACGTTGCAACAAGATATTAAAAGATAAATTTAAATTCTAGACATCAATTAAGCATTCAGTGATAACAATTATATTAAGCCATAGACAATTGATCATATAATTATGCAAAATAAAACAAGGACCAGTGCCTTATGAAGTCGATGAAACTGAGATGCGCCAAATAAATAAACATAAGTCTGGAATTTAAACCAATGAATGTTAGATTGTGCGAGTGCTCTTGGTAAGTTTTAAGGATTTTAATGGTGATCTTGCTTAAGGTGTCTGGGAATCCTAACCGGAAATACTTTCAGTGGCTCCATTCGAAGACATGACGGACCTGTCTAGAATCACAAGCTAGGTGTTCAATAACTTAACCAGCGAGTGTCCAGATTGGGTTGCCCAGTGCCCACACTTGGAATTTGCCCACTACCTGAGTATTTTATCGAGACAACACCGATGCGTTGGTTGTGGGGTAAAAATTTTAATTATGTTGTTATTGCGGTCTTAGCAAGTCTGTTCATTGTTCTGAGTACGAGCCCAACTCGAAAGTCGACAGAATATACTAGGTGAAGGATATCAACGAAGTAAATTAATTAGAAGGAATGTGGGTTGAAAGATTTTATTAAGTCAATTAATTAAACTCTCCGACAGAGAGTGCTCTTGACCTTGTCTTATGACAAAGGTTCAAGAGTCTTATCTGATCTAAATGCCTAATGCAAGGATGTGCAAAACTAATGATGCTCTCCGATAGAGAGTACTCTTGACTTGTGTTTCTGCAAGTTCAAGAGTCTTACTTATCGATTAATTGATTAACTTGATTTAACAATATGATGCATGAAAGTAAAGTGAAGATGGTTAAACAAACTCTCCGACAGAGAGCACTCTTGATCCACCTTATGGTGAGATTCAAGAGATTTCTACTTTAAGCAATTGAATTACTTATTGAAAGATACAAATTTGAGAGATAAAGCAATCAACTTAGTTAATGAATCAAATGGGCTAATCTAACAATTAGTATTCTAGGAAAAGTAATGCAAGTACTGTAAGCAAAAGCACATCTAATCTAGGCACATAAGAAGATAAGAACACCACAAACCTCCCCAAATGGGGGAGGCTGAGAGTGGGGACTTAAAAAGCCCACTCAAACAAAAGATAAACTTTATTAAGATTTACAATGTGCCTTTAGGAATTTCAACCTTTGAAAGGACTATTGAAATAAAGCATGAAACTTCTTTTTTGAATCTTATGTAAAAAGGAGAGTGATTTACTTTTACTTAAAAAACCTTTCTTCAAACATGCAAGAAGGGCTAAAGAAGAAGATGGAAAAGAGCAAAAAAGATGAGGTAAAAGAAGGCTGAAACAAAGGAGAAAAGAGGGGAGAAAGGGAGGAAGACAAACAGGAAATTGAAAGCAAAAGAAGGGAAGAATAAGGCAGCGAACTAGACAATTAAGGAGCTGCAAAAATAGTGAAAACGGGGCAGCGAACTAAGAGAAAGATGGCTGTCATAAAAATGCAAAAAGAGGGCAGCGAACTAAAATAGGGAGAAAAAACACCCAACAAGGTGGAAGGAGGCCAAATCCAACCTAGAAGAAGGGGGAGAAATCACTCAATAACAAACAAGAGGTGGGATCAACCTCCGAACAAGGTGACCACTAGAAGCACTAGTCCCGAAACCGTCCAGACTAGCTGGATGTACGCAAGGATGCTAATGGGGAAAGAGAAGTAGCCACAAAATTATGTGGCACTTGGGATCAAATCCCAAGCTACTTTCTCATGTCAAAACAAACATGAGATACATGGAAATAATGGAGAGACGAAAAACTTAGATTAAACCCGATAAAAGTGACCGGAAAGATTTCTCTTGTTTGATGATGGATGAGGCAAAGAAATTGTGCTTCTCGATCTTCCTGAAAGAGAATGACTTCTTGTGGAACCTGCAGAATGAATGTCAACCATGAAAGAGCCCCTATATATCGAATAACACCTGAAAGCAACACAACTTCAAGAGAAAAGCATGGATTATAAAATATAGTGCTAGATTGTTAGCCTTCAACAATTATATAATCAAATGCTTAAGAATCAAGAGAGAAGGGTGCAAAGAAAGGTATCACCTAGCAAGGTGAATCATGACCAACAAAAAGCTTCCGCATTGACCTCCAAAGTCATAAACTTTATTAAACCTTAAGCAAAATGTCACAATGAAAATTCTCCATAGCTTCTATGCCAAAAATCTCATCCCAATAGAGCTGAAAGAGCCTCTAATTATACAATGAGAGACTGCTAAAACCCTAAAACCAAATCACATAACCTGACCGGATTGGTCACATAACTAAGAGCCCAGACCTAAAATGAAGAGATGGAAGTGAGGGGAGGCCTCCACCTAGGCAAGGCACCCCCACTCCAACCCTAGCCGCTGAAAACCATGCCCAGAAGGAGCCACACGTGTGAGGGCGCATTCATCCAAGAGAGAAGGGCATGAGCTAATGAAGGAGGCGTGAGTCCGCATAGGAGAGCCACCTGCTAGGTTTGGAAACCACATATGCTAGGTATGGAGGAGCCACTACCCAGTGATCATCAGTGCAAGCTTTTGTTCCACCTCGATCAAAACACCGATCAAATGAATGCCCTCCACCTCATCCCACACGTGAGCTTAGCTGAAGGAGGCACAATTGCTAAGTGAAGGTGCTAATTATCTCACTAAATGCTGACTGAAACTACCTTCCGTTAACTCCAATGCTCATTAATGCCCAATGAGATGTCATTTAGCCTTTTATTTCGCTGAATTTGGAGTAATTTGGAGAGTTTTAATTTTCTCCAAAATAATCATTTTTTTCCTCGAAAATGACTTTTTTGAGAAAAAGGGCGTTATGTGTCCGATTGATGATCCGAAAGTTGGATCTGACTATCTGGCCAGTCAAGAATGATTTTTGGCTTAAGGTTAGAGCCTTCAATCACTGAATTCGGGGTCCAGATGACCAACTTATTACAAACAGGTTTTTTCCATTTAATTTATGAAAAAATTAACCAAAAAACTTTAGGGAAATAATTAAAAATTTTAAAAAAAAAAAAATTTAACCCGTTCGAAAACAAAATTTTCAGAAAATTTTTAAAGGTCCTATTGACTTAGGACAAGACCATGCTCTAGCCTAACAATGCCTAGTAGGTTTATAAACACTCAGTTGGGCTCTAATAAACCCCCAAGGCCCAGAATTCAAAATCGGGCATTCCAGCTTTGGAGGAAGCGGGAGAAAACCTCGTCAATTATACTCGGCTATAGGCAAAGCATAATTGTCAAAGGCAAAAAACTCCCTGGAATACCTTAGTTGAGATTCTACATCCCAGGAGACCGAACCACTCAAAATACCCTACTAGCACATTTTATTACAAACCCCGCGGGGCCATGGTCAAAATTACTCAAATGAAAAACTGACTAGCCAATATTTGCTAGACATGAAGACGGATCAACTGATACACTGGAATCAGACATTGAACATGTCTATCAACCGGCGGCTCCTCAGGTAACCCAACTATGGTACAAAAAGTTGGTAACACCCCCAAGGGGGTATGAACATGTGATAGATAAAAAAAACACTTCCCAAAAGCAAGTCTGAAGGTCTTCTGAAGTCCGAACAAATCATCTTTGTCCGGTTCACCAGGCTCACTTGATAACATCGACTAAGTACAACTTAGGTGGTAACATCTGGCTCCAACTGCAGGACGTGTGCTCGATCTGGTCATAGGGCAAGGTGAGGATACGAGATCACCAGAATCTCTGGTTTATATACCCTATAAAAACATCTCAATTTGACAAGAAAACCTCAGTAGCACAAGCTTTATATAAAATCCAAATGAACCATTAAGCTGATTTATTTAAACGAAATAAATGTAGCTAATTAATGAAAGAAAAGTTTTATTATAGCTAAGTACAAAACAAAAATGCAAAAAGTAAATGCTCTCTTTTAAGGAGCTTATTTTCCTACTCTAAGCATGATATAAAAAGGTTAGGTGTAATAAAAAATCCAATGTAACCACCTAAGCATTTTATTAACATAAAAAAAAATTTGCCTTGTCTTTGGTTACCAGCCAAAGTAAGGATACTTTATTCAGAAAATGCAAACCTACGTGATGATCCGGAATGGGCAGGTTGGATGGGAAATCATAGGCATGAATAATGTCATTAAAGTTCTTCCCAAACTGGTATGTGCTCGCACATGTTGCTTCTATCCATGACTGGATAAGACTGATATACCAGTCGGCATGATGAGGCAAACTGACTACATCATACTGATCATCAAGGCTTACCGAATGATAACTCATTGTATAAGCCCCAAGTAGCTCCAAGTCAAAAGGAACATCTACATGTGAAGAAGATGGCTGAGACTAATATTCCACTGACTACAACACATCTGAATTTTCACAACACTGCTTCTCAATGTTTTCATTATTGTTACCTTTGTATGGCTCTACATGATATGACTTTAAATGATCATGTGAAAATTCTGAATGCTCGTCTTCCATACTAAGATTTTCCCAGGTATCCACGCTCCCCTCTATGGACGTATCGTAGATTGGACTTCTACAAATTTTTGAATAGACACTCCCCTTGCTGGAAATATCATGGATGGGATTCTCAATAAGATTTTCACAAGTTGGATTATCTATGAAATTCCAATAGTCATCACTCCCATCTATGTCAAATATGAGAGAGTCTTCCTTGTTGGTATCACATCCTAAGATATAACTACCCTCCTCCTGTTCATAATAATCATCATCAGAAGATTTCGCTTCAAAAATGTTACAAGGCAATAAACTTTCCAAACCTTCATCAACATGTGGAGAACAAGGTCTAGTGTCATCACACACCATACTGATCTTATCATAAGTTTCTTTAAAGGCTTCTCTAATGGTTTCTTCTTGAGGTAAATCTGGAGAAAAACTGTGATCATTATCAATAAAATAATCATGAGCACACTCCAAATTTTCAATAGTTTCTATTATGATATCATGAAGAGGATCTTCAATATTATCATCAATCAAGGAAACTTTATGGACATATTCAATGGGATCACTTGGGATGTGTTGCTCAATGGGTTCCTCTAGTTTTTCCAAATCTTTATTATTTTCTGTTAAAGTGATATGAGGATGGTTTTCAACAATGTCTCCAAATAAGGGTTCTTCAAAAAACTCTTCAACGTGATTGTCATGGATGTTCCTATCTTCAGAATCTTGCTGACTATTGAGAGATACCTCATATTCTTTAATAAGCCGCTTAATTTCTTCCTTTCTTAAATAACTTAGAGGGACTTCCACACATTCGACATTGTTTATGACAGCACGAGGAAGTTCTTTGATGGGAGTATCATGGATCTCCTCTTCACTTAAATGTTCAAGAAGTGATTCCAAGTTTTCAATACTTTGTATCATGGCAAAAGGTCCATCATATGTTTCCATGTGATACTCTGTCCCAGATAGGTAGAAGGCAAAGATCTTTTCAAGGAATTTTTTCAAACCATTCATACTACCCCTACCATCATGCCACTGCTCTAAAAACATCCAAAGGAAGCTTGGAAATGAGGTTATACATTTATTAGGAAGGCCCTGATAGAACCAACAAAAGGCCTCACCCTGAAAAGTACTAGCAAATGTTTCCATCATATTGTCTTCATAAAGCACATTGGAGTTAGCCATCAACTGAAAGAAAGATTTGGCATGCCAAATGGCTGAATCACCATAATTTCCATGAAAGACTGGAAGCCATTTATATACATCCCCCACACCATGACCAAAGTTAGGAAAACCCGGATGTTTGAGAAATTGATAGGCTGAAAAAGTCCGGCTATCTGGGCACCACACTGCTCCCTTAATTCATCCATATCAAAAATTAATAGTATGCATTTAATATAACCATTAAACCTTGTACTGAATAGGTGGAGCTGTCAAGTGATGAGCTTTAAAGGTTTTAATATGTTGCATGGGCTCATCTACACACAACAAAACTTCACAAGTTTATGAGATAACAGGGTTTTATCCCTTCAATGGAGTCGCCATGTGAAAAAGAAAAATAAGCATTTATAAATCTTTCACAAAAATTATTTTTTGCTTTTCTTCGTAAAAATAAAAACTGAAAAAATTCAGTGAAGTCACCAGATGAAGATTAAAGATCTACTCTAAGAATTCATCAAACAAAGCAAAAACAAAAAGGAAGAAAACTAAAGTCGTACTTCGGGAATAAAAAGATTTATCCCTGGCAACGGCGCCAAAAGATGTTGCCGCCTTTCACACACCTGGGGGGGGACGTGGCAGAAATCTTCAAGCCACTCGGTGTGTCCATGGGGGCAAGTCTCGAATCAAGGTTGTCACCTTGTTATTGACTCCTCTGTTTAGGCAAACTCCTAACAAAGCCAAGGGGGGTAGACCCTACGAGTTACTAAGGCTGGTTACTTAGATAATCATGAGTAAGTTTTTTAGGAGTTTTGACAAATGAATTTGACACAATACTTTTTGCTAAAAGTATACCTGAGCCCATAGGTGACAAGTCTCTCGCACATATCTGAGTACATGTTTGGCGGCTACCAAATGTACGTGCTTCGGATCTAACATGAACTGACTCAGTGCATTCACTGTGTAGCAGATGTCTGGTCTCGTATGCACAAGATACATTAGGGAACCAATGAGCTGTCTATATAGAGTAGAGTCCACATTCTGTGAACTAGAGGCTGAGTCCCGCAACTTTGTCAAGTTGGTAGTCATTGGTATGCTCATGGACTTGCAGTCCTGCATCCCAAATATCTGCAAGATATCCACTACATACTTTTCTTGTGTCAGGAAGATCTCACCTGGCTTTTGCCAAACTTCTAAGCCAAGGAAGTAATGCATCAATCCGAGATCTTTCATCTCGAATTCAAAGGTAAGCTCCATCTTACACTGGTCTATCAACTATTCATCACCTGTAAGAAACAAGACATATAGAACAAGTATCAAGACATGATTATGAACAACTTTAAAGTACAAGTTAGAATCAGCTATACTTTTGGAAAACCCCAAGCTATGGAGAAATCCATCCATCCTGGCATACCATACTCTCGGAGCCTGTTTCAGTCCATACAAAGATTTCTTCAATTTACATACATGGGTCTTCTTCCCATGAGTAACAAAGCCTTCAGGTTGTTCAATATAAACCTCTTCCTCAATCTTACCATTGATAAAGGTTGTCTTTACATCCATCTGATGTATCTTCGATCTGAATACTGCAGCAAGTGAAATGATGGTTCTGATGGTAGTGTACCTGGCAACAGGTGCAAATGTCTTGTCATAGTCAATGCCTTCTTTCTGAGTGAATCCATGAGCTGCGAATCTGGCTTTATACTTCTCCACACTGCCATCTGTAGCATGCTTGATCTTGTAAAGCCATCTGGAAGTCACTACTGACTTTCCTGTAGGTCTGGGAACAACTTCCCAAACATCATTCTTCATGATTGACTTATACTCTTCAATCATGGCATCAACCCATACCTGTTTACTTACTGCTTCTTCGTATGATAAAGGTTCTGAACTGATAAGCTGACTCATGAGACCGGAGTACTTCTATGGTCTTATGATTTCTCTAAAAGTACCTGGAGGAGCTTTATACTTCTCGGCTTCTTGTACCATTTCTTGGTACCAAACAAGTCTCCTTTTGAAAGGAGGAACTTTAAGTAGTTATTCTAGTGGACTTTAAATGTTCTCAGGAACATCTGGAGTTTGATCATCAAACTCTTCCTCCCTCTAAATTTCTGAATCCGGAAAATCATGTGGGGCAACTGCATCTTCCGGTGAAAGCTCTAGTGTTTTACGAAACACCGCTTCCTCATGGAAGATCACATCTCTACTGACCTCAATGTACCTCTGTCTAGGTATATATACTCGATAAGCCTTCAAGCAATCACTATACCCAACAAAGATACCTTTCTCCCCTGAGGGCTCTAGCTTAGCCCTCTTTTCTTTTGGCACATGAACATACACAGGAGTGCCAAATATCCTCATGTGATCAACTGCAGTTTTCTTCTTGGTGAAGATTTTTTCTGGAATCTTCTCACCCAAGATAGCATGAGGGATTCTGTTTTGGATGTACACAGCAATTCCTATAGCTTCAGCCCACAAAGAGAAAGGAAGATCTAGATCAGTCATCATGGCTTTAGCAGCCTCACAGATCGTTATATCCTTCCTTTCTGCAACCCCATTCTACTGAGGGTTGTAAATTACTGTCAGCTCTTTCTTGATTCCTGCTTCTCGACAAAAATCATCAAACTCATTAGATTCATACTCACCTCCGTTATCTGATCTCAAGATATGGATGTGCCTGCCAGTCTGATTTTCAATCGGTGTCTTGAACTCTTTAAACTTGTCAAAGGTTTCACTCTTCGCCCTGAGGAAGTAAATCCAATACTTCCGAGAGTAGTCATCAATAAACAAGACATAATATAAACAACCACTCAAGGAGGGTGAAGACATGGGCCCACAAATGTCAAAATGAATCAAATCCAAAATGCCTTTAGATCTACTCTTACTTCTGGGGAAGGATTTCTTAGTGTTCTTACCTAGCGCAAATCCTTTGTAAATTCCTTCATGCTTTGAAGAAACTTCTGGCATACCTGTAACCATCTTCTGCAATCATGGGAGAGTTGTGTAGTGAAGGTGTCCAAACCTTCTATGCCAAAGTTCACAAGGATCAACTGAATGAAGTACCAAAGCATGAGTGGAAACTTTTGAAGCCTTGTAGCGATCTCCCTCTCGAACCCCAATCTGTACTATTGAGTCTAGATCTATGTCTTTTGCCCATAAAAAGACCTTCTTGTCCATAAAGAGGACTCTGTGGCCCTTGTCTTCTAAACTAGCAACAAATAACATATTCTTCTTTAAACTAGGAACATAAAGAATATCATCAACATGAAGAACCGTACCTGAGTCAAGTTGAAGAAAAGTTGTGCCAACTCCTTCAATCTTGTAAGTGGAATCATCTCTAAGTTCTACCTGAGTGGTGAACTTCTTCTTTCTGTAACTGGTGAGGGTACCACGGTTACCTGTCAACCCACCAAGAAGTAGAGCAAGCTGAGAAAGAACCAGTTAGAGCAAAAATCAAATAGTACTCTCTTCTAGGCTCATTAGTTTTATTAGCATTGGCTTTCTTCCTCTTCTTTGGTTCTTCATCTTCTTCTTCCTCTACTTCTGCAGCAAATGCCTGAAACCTTCTCTTGGGTTTCTTCTTGTTCTACCTGTAGTCTCTAGCATAATGTCCAAACATGTGACAAGTATAACATTCAATCTTAGACATGTCAGAAAAATTACCCTGAGGTTTCTTCCCTTTCTTTTGCTAATCAAAAGGCTTCTTGAACTTCTTGATCTTTGTTGCAAGTGCAAGGTTATCCTGCTTGATTACCTTGTCATTGTTCCTTGCTTCTTCTTGTATGCAATCATGCCAAAGCATTTCAAAGGTTGGCTGATTTTCTCATCCACAAACGGATGCCATGAAGGTTTCCCAAGAGCTTGAAAGACCTTCAACCAGTGTTTGTACAAGATCATCATCATCAACAATAATACCAATAGCAAGGAGTTGATCTCTTACCTGCTTTATCTTGGTGAAGAAGGAACCAACACTTTCATCTTTGTTCAGCTTCAAAGTTCGTAGCCTCTTCTTCAAGACTCTCTTTTGACTGGGAGCCTTCTTTTCATAGAGGTTTACCAACGTATCATACCATTCTTTAGCAGTCTTCAGAGATGAGATGTTGGGCATCAATTCTTCTCTAATGGAATCATAAATGATTCTTTTAGCCTTACCTTGCTTTTTCTTGTAGGCAAGTCTACTGGCATTTGTTGTAGGCTCTTATGTGGCATTAAAAACAATGTCATCCAAGTCATTCTCATCTAGAATGGTTGCCAATCTGGCTGTCCAGGAATTGAAGTTTGCTGCACTAGAGAGCTTCTCTTTCGGTTTGAGACCATTGGTGGCCATCTCTGTCACTTAACCAAATGTTAGATCTGCAAATCTTATTCCAAGATCTAGTGAGAAACAACAGCAGTGCCCCTTTACTGTGTTTTCACATGCTAAGCTCTGATACCATGTTGAATTTTTAGCATTAGCATAAACTTAAAAATTTGCAGATCTACTTAAACAAATCAGCAGTGTAGTATAAACACATTAATCACATCAGCACACATGGACACAAGATTTTTCACTAGGGAAACCTTCAAAGGACAAAAACGCCAAAAGCATTAATAGCTCGTCTCGTAAATGAGATGACTCAGGAAAAATTCTTCAAAAACTTCCTCAATTCCAGATCTGGAATTTACTAGTCACAATGAAAATTATCAATAAAAAACCCAGACTGATAATTTAAGCACAATTTCCAGAAGTTACAAATTTTTCCCAAATTAAGGCTTCTTCAGAAAACTAAAGTTTTTCTCTCTCCTGCATAAAAAATATCAGACTGCCTGAAAGATAGCAAACTACCCGAAAATACTAAACTGCCCAAAAATGTATGTTCTTGTCTGCTGCCCATTTCTCTCTCCTTCCCGTTGTCTTGTTTGAGTAGATCTCTGTTGCTTGACGGTTCGCAGCCTGGCAAGACCCTCACGGGTGGCATCCCGTGGGCTGAAAGAAGGAGGTCGAGCCCAATATGGACTTCCCGGAGAATAGAGGCAGCCCGAAAAAGAAAGAACAAAGTTACCCCCAAAAACGGCTTCCCAAAAATCAGAGCTGCCTGGATCTGCATGAGGTGCCCGGATCTTGCTGAGGCTTCCCGGAGAGAAAGAAGAGGATGTCCAGTTGCCCAAAAATGGAAAAAGCTGCCAACAAAAAATATCTCAGCTACCCGAAAAAATGAAGAAGGCTACGTAGAAAATGGAATGCTGAAGATGGCTGTGCAAAAATGTTGAAGATGGACTTTGTTGATAAAACCCTAGCTGAGGGTTTGAACATAAGATAGTCTTCCTTACCTGTGAGAGCAAAAGTGTGTATATTAAATGAGAAGGCTTGATCTTCTTTTATAGCCTTTGTTTACCTGTAGGTGGACAAGATTTGGAAAAATAAAAATAATAATATTTTTATTCTTTTCCTAATTTCACTTTCACTTTTACCAAAAAGGGTACTTTTATTTTTTCCTTTGACTTTTACCAAAAGTCTTTATTTAATTTTATTTCCACTTGTGGTCATTTTCTTGTGGTACAAAAGTCTTTATTTAAATTGACTTTTGACTTTGACCTTTTTTCCAAGTGCCCCTGTGGTACCTTTTTTATTTCACAAGTACATCATCATAAACCAAGAGAGTTATTAATGCTTTTACCTCACACACTGTGCGACACCTAGTTTTAGTACTAGGGTAACTTAACCAAGGGTAGCTAATCCTTGGAGAAGCACACCAAGCCCATGGATCAAGGGTCAAAGTGCCACATACATGCCCAAACCCAGTCTAGGGCTTACAGTGTTTTCATTCTCAAAGAGAATGGCTACTCAGACTAAGCTGAGTCTACCAGTCCCAGACTGGTCTACATCACGGTCCCGGATCAGATGTCTACTCAACACAAGGTTGAGTCTACCCAGGGCAGATCTAGGTCTATATCATGGTCCCAGACCAGACATCTACCATTCAACAGAATGGTTACTCAACACTAGGTTGAGTCTTCACCGTGGTCCCGGACCAAGTGGTCCCATTCTCCGAAGAGAAGGGCTCTCGATGCTGCTCAGAAAAATCAACAGCTAAAACATCCTAGAAGGCGTTATTTGGTTAACAAAGCATCAGAATGGCATTTAAATGCTAAATTTCGAAAAAATGCACTAAAGTCAAAATATTAAAAAAAGTCACAAATCATTATTTTAAAAGAGGAAATGACATGGCATGATGTCATTATAAGGCATGCGACCCTTTTTAAAGTTACAACTTAATCTTTGGGTTATAATTTTTGAAGTGGTGAATTAATATAAGAGTGAGTGACGTTAGCATGAAGTGAGGACTCACGCTATTTGGAGAATAAGGTGAGTGGGAATGGGGTGGACCCCTCTCCACTTAAGAAATATTAAATTAAAACCATGGTGTGCCTTCCCAACACAAGTGAATGGTGGAGATGGAGATTGACGTAAACTCTAAGTGGAGTTGACGCTAGCATGGAGGTGGGTACGAATGGGGTAAGGGTGGACCCCTCCGCATGTTTTGAGTTAGAAATAAAATAAAACGTGGAGTGTGGCATGATGTTCACAAGCCTTTCATCAAATTATTCCTTCACATCAATTCTGTGTGACTCGCGTGAGGAAAGATTGCACGTGTGGTGAGTTTGGTAAGGTTTTGGGTGATGTGGATTTTGGGAATGAGTTGGTAGGAGAGGTGGCATCTACCTCTCCAATTCCACTTCTGATTAGTTCAGTTCAACTCAGTTACACTCCAAGTTGATCTTCAGTTGGTTGGTGCCCCCCTGTGGCTGGGTTTCGTTATAAAAGCGAGGCCTTTTTCCCCTTTTTTTATGGAAGCAAGGAACCTCTGCTCATGTAATTTGTTTGTTATCATCTGAAAAATATTGAAACTTTGGAGGTCCATTGGTGTTCATGTCACATGGTGAATGGTGTATGCTTATTGAGGTAATCTTGTTTTAATTTGGTTATGCTTGATAAAGAATTGGTAATAAATCTAGCTTAGAGGGTTCTCTGAAACACAGGGTAAATATTTGATGCTTCAAGTTATTTACTTACATTTTGGCATCTTGAAATTCAAGAGTAGCATTGTTTATTAAGTTGTATTCATGCTATTTTGGTTTCCATTGGTTGAATGTACTAGATTTGAGCCCTTTTTGTGCAAGTGTGAATAACTTCTTTCAGGTTGCAACTTTGGAGTAAGGGGAAGAACTAAGTTGCATCGCCCTCTTCTTCAAATCTTGAAGAATCTACAAATTCTTGTGCCCATTAGTACCTTCAAGTCTCAGAAGGATTCAAACTTGAGCAAAGCTTTTCTTTTCTTCCTCTCTCAAACCTCAAAACTTTTCCTTGGTTACCTATTGAAGCAAGTTTTTTTCATTTTTAAAAGAAAATTTTATCATAAAGATTAGCTTGTTATTTTACTAGATCTAAAGTGCATCTAAATCATAGTTATAAGCCTAGATCTAGCAGCTATTAGTTTAAGCCCCAAATTTTTCCAATCTTTGCTAGTACTTAGTAGTGTATTTTTCTTATTGTATTATTTCACTAATCCACTAATTTGTAGACTCCTAACTTGCTGGTTTTTAGCAGGTTGAACAAAAAAGAGAGGGATTCACTGCCGAAATTTTGTGCTTTAATGATTAATCCTTCTGGAGCACCTGAGATCCAACCCACTTCCCCCTTCTTCATTCCCCTTCTTTCCCGGGCAATTTGTAAGCCATTTCGACCAGTATTTGAGGGTCAAAAGGCGTTTCTTTCTCTAAAATTTTAGTATTGTAATAAATCATTAATAAAAGCAAGTGGGATTACAGCTCCCACACCCCTCTTCCTCCATTTGGGGGAAGCCCGTATCTGTCCATTTATTTGCTTTATACCCACATAATAAACTGTTAGAGAATAGGAAACGTTAGCTTCATCTTTTGAAAAGGTTTTTTCTTTATCTCATATAAATTGCTAAAACTGAAAAGTGGATCAAGAGCACTCTCTATCGGAAAGGTTTTTCCCTTTTTCCTTAAGATTAGATTTCTTGTTTTCATATAAATTTCTAAAAAGAACATAAAATCTCTTGAATCTCACCGAAAGGTGGATCAAGAGTGCTCTCTGTCGGAGAGTTGGTTGTTTATTTTTTTAGTTCATTTACTTTAGTTTTTAAGTTCATTTACTTTAGTATTTTTTTCATAAATCTCTTGAATCTCGTCGTAAGGCGGATCAAGAGTGCTCTATGTCGGAGAGTTTTTTGATAGTTCTTGTTTACAACTTTTAAAATTGGAATTTACATTTACTACACTATGTATGCTCTACCCACTTGTGGGATACCCAGAAGCAGTTGTAGATTCTTCAATCTTCACATTTTGATCCACTTCAACCATAAATAAAACACTCTCCCAAGAAAACCAACGAACATTCGACGTTGATCACTAATAATTGATAGTGGGCAAATTCTTCTTAGGGACGCGGGAACCGCTGTACCGAGACCTTGAAAGCACAGTTAGGCTACATCCTTGTTGGTGTAGTCTTGAACACAGCTTTGGAGACTCCAGACAACCCACAAGTTCTTGTACAAAACCACTTAGAATATTACCCGGACATATCTCCAGTACCAAAAGGTATATCTTCGAGATCCCCTTCCCTTTAATAATCAACTTTACCCCTAAAAATTACAATAAATTTTACGAAGAACACTTGCAAAACATTCTCAAGCACACCTTAGAATTGTATCAAGCATCCCAAGCACTCCATTTGGCACTAGTCTTATCAATTATTCATTTGCTTATTATCTATCTGGAGCACTTGTTTATCTATTTTCGTATCATACTATGGATGCTTTACTTTGAAATTGTCATTGTCAAGTGGTTGTGCATCTTTAATTATCTTGCAAGTACTTACTTGGGTCATTTATCATACACCAAAAAAAACATTTTAAAACACAAGAGAGCCTTAGAAACTCTTTGTTGGGTCTACCCCCCTTGGCTTCATTAGGAGTTTGCCTAAATGAATGAGTCAGGATCAGGTGACAGCGCCTGACTCTTTGCTTGCCCCCAAGGCCACACTTTTCCCGCTTGGGAAACAACTTTCCAAAGGTTGATGTTGACGATGTGCACAACGGCGGGCAACAATGCCAACATAGCACGGGGGAGGGGAAGTTTGTGTGAGGTAGGAAATACTAATGAGCATGCATAACGGCAACCAATATAGCTCAAAACCATTGTAAGTAAACACATATAGTCATAGTTATTAGAATAANGGGTGAGGGTAAGTTTGTGTGAGGTAGGAAATACTAATGAGCATGCATAACGGCAACCAATATAGCTCAAAACCATTGTAAGTAAACACATATAGTCATAGTTATTAGAATAAACTATAAAGGCAAATAAAATATCCAAATGCATATGTATACCTGCTCCACCATATACCTATCTCTAGAATCACCTGTAACTGTGTATGGGCAAGGAAAGAAATGGCTTCGTGCTCCGTAAAATGAACCATGGCTAAACCAAAATCATCTCAATGGGATCGTGTAGGGTCAGTCATGACAAAGGGGGAACTATTGTTGCTGGCTCTCAGTATCATGTATCACTGATGATCATCTCAATGTTGCTCATCACTGTAAGGAGTAGCTCTGAACTGATACAAAAATGGTATGTTGCATCATGGTAGCTCCAACTACTATGGATGTGATAACATTTCCATCATGAAGAATGATGCTTGGGAGGTTGTACAACGACCTAAGAGGAAGTCAGTGGTGACTTCCAACTGGCTCTACAACATAAAATATGCTACATATAGCAGCATTGAGAAGTGCATGGCTCAGTTTATGGCGAGGGGATTCTCACAGGTAAAGGGAGTTGACTATGATGAGACCTTCATTCCAGTGGCTCGGTATACTTTGATCAGAACAATGATCTCCATTGCAACAGATATGGGTATAGAAGTGTGGAGATCACTGCTCTAGAAGTGTGATCTCCATTGATCAAGGTATGCTTTATACAAATGTTAAACCTTAGTGCTATGTCGGTATAGAAGTGTGCTTCCTGCTAAACAAGGATATCATAGCCAATCCCAAGATGAAGCAACACTTGAGGTGCTCTTTCTGTCCACTGCACTCCCTCCCTAGTCAGAATCTGCATAGCCCTACAGCCTCACTTCACCAGCTAAGACATATCTCGGACCATATCTCTGATTTTCAGTCCATCATCTCAAATCTCCCAAGAGCTCAACTATGTACTTCCCCTAACTAAGGAAGATCTCTCTTGGTCTATACCATACCTCCCATCCCAAGAAATAATACATCAGGCTGAGATCCTTCATCTCGATTTCCAAAGCCAACTTCTTCTTGGTGAGAAAGGTACTCCTAACTGGGGAACCTCCTCTATCATCTACACCTATGTTCTAGCTACTCCCTCTGTGTTGGAGTATCATGCTCCCTCTTCATTTGGACACTTTGCTCCCTCTCGATCCGAGTATCCTGCACTCTCTGCATCTAGACAATCTAGTCCCTTTACATCTGATTATCCTGCACTTTGCATCTAATTATCCTGCAATTAAGCAACCTGTTTCCTTCTACACTGTTGATCCTTGTTTATCTATCTATGTCATCTCCCACCAAGCAAGCCCACTAAGAGAAGCCTCCTGCTCCTGCAAGAACACTAAATACCATCCATGACTCTCTTTGAGCTTGCTAACTAGCTAACTCCATAGCCTATAGATGTAAAGCTGGATTGCATGCTTGATCTTATAGATCCACTTGGAAGTCACCACTAACTTCCCAGGTGTCGACCCTATCTCCACACATCATTCTTCATGATGGATTGATACTCCATCATGGCATCCTTCCAAATTTGCTAGCCTACTACCTCCTCATAACTGGAAGGATCGAAATCAACGATGTGACTTGTCAATACCAAATAACTCGAGAACCTCTGAGGTCTTTTGCTCTCTCTGAAAGTACCACTCGGAGCAGCATGCCTCTCTGCATCCTGCAAAGTATTACGAAACCATGCCAACCTCTTCCTGATCACTGCAGCATCTCTAGCTAGATCCACTGGCTCTGTTGGCTTTATTGACTCCTCTTGATAGTCTAAAGGATGAATAACTAGACTAGAGGGATCTATACCATCATCCTTCAGAGCCTCCTACTCCTCACTATCAATCTCCATGTAAGACTCTCTAGACCTCCTGAAGGTTGCCTCCTCATCAAAGACAACATCCCGACTTGTGTTACTTGGGAGTGGAAGAAAAAGTGGGAGCGGGAGCGAAAAGTGGAATTTTCAAAAGCTTTCAGTTTGGAAGCATTTTATATAATATATATTTTTTATATTTTGATGCATATATGTCAACAAATGCATGTAGAATGTTGAATTAGTTATGGAAAGCATAAAAACATTAAACAAACCATAATACCATATAACATCATTCATCAATCATCTACTAGTAAATTTGTCAACCATAGGTCCAATATCCATAATATCAAACCTTAAAGCTTCAAATTTTCAATACATAAATAAGCCATATAGTATAAACTAGGAATTCTTCAATAAATAGGCTATAAACTAGGGATTCTACAAAAACTAGTTTTGAGGCCATCAATAAATAGGCTATAAACTAGGGATTCTTCAAAAACTAGTTTTGAGGGCACCAACAAATAGGCTATAAAACTAGACTATAAACTAGGAATTCTTCAAAAGCTAGTTTGGAGGCCACCAATATCAAGGTACATAGAGGGGTTGATGTGTTTGATTAAATGCCAATCCCATACCCTCATACATGATAGAACCCAATGGAAACATTGCAATCCTGAAATCTAAAAGTTGTTAAGTATGTTGAATTTTGAATGGGATAAATAATTCTACTTTTTGCATTTGAAGTCCGATGAGGATGGAACCACTCTCAAACATTCTTAAACAATTAATGGTAATGTTAAAAATTTAAGTAAAAGGATAGAAAATGAAAGATAAGAAAAATGTCAATTTTTACTTTAAGAATTTAATATTACCATTTAATGTTACTGATTATTACAAAGGCTAGGTTTTTTGCTATTAGAGTAGGGTTTTCCTCCTTTATATAACATTAGTATGGACCTAGGGTTAGTTCCCCCAACCCATCACTTAACTAACACTCTTCAGGCAACCAGGGGGGAATATCCAGAGTCAGGACCAAACATCGGGGCAACTTACCAGAGAGGTCAAGGCTTCAAAACCCAACTCACCTAAACTCAGGAACCAACACCAGCGGGTTCTCCTGGCCCAGAAGGATCAAAGCGTCAGCAAGTTTTGTTGAACAATTCGGAGATGAGACACAAAACAACATGGGATCCATCGTGCACAAGGGTCAAATTGGGGAAAGTGATCTTCAATCTCATAGGTCTCTATCCAACCAAAGTCATGGGATGAGAATCAATCATGGATGAACTGGATGGACGGGGACAAATGACACATGGAAGCAACATAGCACTAAGGTTTAACATTTGTATAAAGCATGGCATGAGCAACAGTCTTCAACATTGAGTCCTTTGATCAGCGTTAGCACAAGTTCAAGCATTAGTATATATAGAAGCATAGGTCACTATGATCATCCTAACAAGACAAGCCTAGGTGTTTAATATACATCACAAAGCAAAAAAATACCAAGGAAACATATACATGTCTCCATCTGATAAGCCCCTCTGTAACTGTGTGTACAATATTTGTTCTGCTACTATGTTAAAATGAACTAGGTCATCATTGAAAGCATCTCAATGGACTAGTGAATCTCAGTCCTGGAAATGAAACTCTGTCGAACAAGGCTCTGAAATGACTGAGGTTGTAATGATCCATGCTAAAACCCCATGTGAATGAATAGCTCGAAAAAAATGAAGATATAAATATGTATGTTGCATCATCGTAGCCCATCTACAATGTATATGTGATAACAGTTACCTTGAAATTCATTAAGCTAGGGGAATTTATATTTCAATCCCAAATTCTAACAAAGCCTTGGCTTACTTTTCACTTCAAAGTGTGTCATATTTCAATCCTTTTAATCCTAGACACACTCTCAACTAGACTATTTCTTGTGAAAGCTAGCAATTGTTGGTTAGTGTTGCCCACCTATTTCGACTAGGTGGCAACTTCATGTACATGAAGATGTACATAATTGTACAAATTGTACCTTGGAAAAATCTGAGGATTTTTCACTTCTGTAGGGCAATTGCCCCTTTGTAAAACGAAATGTCCGCTCCCCTGCGTGGGATAATTAATGTAACTTCATATGCCAACATGGGTCATTCCTCTAAGGATGTCAACATGGACTTTATTATCAGGGAAGTCCTCTTCACCGAGTGTTTTTTTCCCCTTCCAGTTAATCTTGTTATCTAACAATTTTAATTGGTTGGGTTTTTCACTCACCAATCCTCCAAAGTGGTGAATTGGCGTTCTGATAATCAAGCTCATGAGGTGGCTAAGGTTTCAAGTTGTTGTCCATGACCATGCTAGACATTTGTATAGAGTCTTGCGGAGTTTCATTATGTTGTGGTATTTTTATTAATTTTTTCTAGTTAATTAACTAGGTTTTGATGTAATAATGTAATTGCTCAAGCACTGGCATTTTGTAATAGGGGCTATGAATGCAAAGTATATTGCTATGAAACCCCCTAAGCCACTGCTTCGAGTCCCATGTCATTCTAACAAGGGGTTGAAGAGATGGACCAATTTTGGTCAGGAGGGGTCTATCTCCCCTAGGGAATTATTTAGTTTTTCCCTAAGTTAAAATTCACATTTATTTGATTTTGAAGTAAAAAATCAAATAATGCCATGGTAATTTTGTTTGGGGGTTGCTAAGCCTAGGAAAATTTATTTCAAATTTTTCCACCCCCCCATGGCCAAGATAAGATTTTTTCAAGTTTATTTTTAATTTTTTCCTAAGTCAAAATTGGAAAAAAATTGAAGAATTAAATCTACGGTGAATTAATATATTTAGCCTAAGCCTAGGCAAATATTAAACCCTTTTGACTTTGGCGTAAGTCTAAGCCCCAATAGAGGGGGCGCCACTCTAGTTTGGCCTATATCTAAGAATATATCCCTATTCTAGAGAGGCGCTAAGTTAGAGGAGCCAAGTCCACAAAAATAACCCTCTAAAGTGGATCACTAGTGTGATAGAGGGTTTAAAGGGGGGCGTCTAGCCATTTCATGGCTCATGTCAAGTGGGAAACCACTCTAAAGGTGGCAGCCACCCTAGAAGCTCCTCCAAAGGTGGTGCATGCATGAAAAAAGAAACCCCACGTGTGGAGCGCTAGTGTGAAAGGGCCCACATAGGGAGGCACCTAGCTTGGGGGCCCACAACTAAACCCTAAAAGCAATCTAAAGGGGAGCGCTTGGTCAAAAACCCTAGATCTAAGGGTGTGGATGGATTGAGGCATGGATCAAGCACCCAAGCCATGGATTGAGGAGGCGCCTAGGCCATTTGATTGGTTGAGAGTGGTGCAAAGTCAATGTGCCCTAGATCTAAGGGATGAGAGAGGGTTTAGATCTAGATCTAGATCTTGGCCATTGATTTGAAAGGAGGTTGGGGTCTTCCTCAACTATAAGATGAGGGTCTCACTCCCTCATTGGGAGATCTCTCTCATGCTATTGTTATGCTGCAAAAATATTGCCTCTCCTCTCTTCTCTTCTTCAACATTTTTCCCTAGCTATTTTGCTCAAGCCCTAGAGGCTTTTTGTACTCAAATCTTGCCCTAGTTGGGCCATAATCAAGGAAATTCTTTGGAGGAACATTGTGCTATTGTTCTACATTCTCCATGGTCCATTGTTGAGGTAACTTGTATCTTGTATTTGTTTTTTTGCATATTTGTATTAGTCTAGTTAGCTCTCCACAAAGTATTTTGTGGAGAGATTAGAGAGTAGAAGTATTTTTACCCTCTTTTGTGAATTATTTAGCAAATTTCTTCAAAGTATTGTGTAGAGATTGTTAGATATTCATCACTAGGCTTACATTTTCTTGCAGATCTAATATTTGTTTACAGGTTTTCTAAGCCAAGGACATCTCTCCAAGGGTTTCATCTTCAAATCTGCATTTTCGTCCATCTCTCTTTCTCTCTCCCTAAACTAGGTTTTATTCATTGTATAGTGAATAAAACCCTTGTTTTAGGGCTTTCTTTCATTATAGATTAGTATAGAATTTTAAATCTGCTGTTCATATATCATTTAGAGGCCAAAAAAATCATTTTTTGGCCACTAAAACTTCATTTTTTCCAAAATTTCAAGTTCAGATTTTTCAATAATTTTTCTGGGTTTTATACTAATCTGTGCTAACTTTCTGTTTTAGTGTTTCTGCAGTAAATTCCAGCAAGTAAAGTTGCTGGTTTGTTGCAGGTTTATGCACAGAAGAGGGGGTTATGCTGCCCAAAATTGCCTAGAAAAGCCGTAAAAAAATTTTGGTCCAAAAGAGGCCAAAAACCTCAAATCTTCCTCTCTTTTCTACAAGATTGTAAACCCCAAAGAGAAGTTTTCTTTGGGGTATTCTCTAAAGCTTTGAAAGCTGTTGTAAATATGTATATGAGTAGTGTAGAGATAGCTTAGAACACTAGTTGCTTAGATTTATTTTTTATGCAATTTTTATTTCTGTTTACCCACCATCTCTGTTACAGAGATTGTTGTGTGGTTAGGATATTGTTTTAGCTAATTGCATTTTCCTTTCAAGTTTCTGTTCAAAGTAATTAAAATCTAATTTTTATATCTGTCAAAGGAGTAACCATACAACCCACTGATCCGGTGTATCCTCTGTCCCAACTTGTCATCTCCCTTTAGGGACTTCAAGTTGGGTATGAAAAGCAGGAGAGGTGGGGGCTTAGCTTAATTAGAATAACTTCTTTTTCTGCTACAAACCTTCACACTTTTCTTTTCAGTCCAAGATCAAGTACCAGCATCTCCCATAAGGGATACCGCTTGGTTGATCTTGTTGATAGTATAAAATTAAACTTGCATGCTAATCACCAAGATTAAAATTTACCCCGAAAATAAACCAACAACTTCACTAGCCTCTATTCCTCTACTTGGTCATCGCCCTTCAGGGTCTTCCGAGATACGACAGAGAGTAGTGAGGTTCTAGTAATAGGCATCCACTACATATTGCTTTTCGCCAACTAAAAACAGTGACCTTGGAAGCCACGGGGGGTGAGAGGCCGTAGGGGGTCTCACGGCGAGTATGTCCTCCCTTGTTGGGTGCCAGGGCATTTGGGGGGTGACCTGCGAGCTACGGGTGGGCTTTGCTCCCACTTTGTTGAGCACAGCAGCACTTTCTCTTTGGCTTAAGGGTATATGTGATAGGGGAAGTTACACCACTGGTTCGAAAACTAAAACTTCAAGAGGAAAAACCTTAATAAAATGTACCTAAAATAAACCAGATACATTGCAAAACCAGTTCTATAACATTTTCACTCCAGCAGCATTTCACTCCAATATTGCACTTGTTTCCTTTTAGTTGTTGTTTCACCTGCAAAGCAAACCTAATAATTTTCTAACTTGTGGGTATTGATCAACTGGTTTACCTTTTTCCGCTATTTATCTGAGCATTGTCATCATCAAGTTTATTCATAATATTACTGCTCAACTGTTTAATACTATTCATATTACTCAACTGTGATTATATTATTTTTCATTTATCTTGACAATATTGTTCATAAACCTTTCATAACTGTGTATATTGTTCATAGTTTGTTCTCATCTCATTGTTAGATAACTTAGCCTGTGGGATAATTAACCTAGACTGCATCCATTGAAAGTTGCATTCTCTGACTCCATTACTTAGGCACTGGTTATATTAAAAGGATTGACTGTCATTGAAATATTGCATATTGCATTGGTTGGACTGTCATCTCTCAAAACCTTAGCCTCACACCTTAATAAGATCCCTTTAATTTGTAATTAATTAATAAATCAGGAACTTAGTCTTCCGTAGGGACTTCCCCCCTTGGCTCTGTTGGGATCTTGCCTAAACGAAGGAGTTGTGGACTGTGGTGACAGTGGTCCCCAGCTCTCGCTTGCCCCTAAGGACACACATAGCAGGTTGTGACTTTCCTGTTCCTTAAAGTGTGAATTAGGCGGCAACAGTTAGTATTAAAGAAAGTCTTGGGGTTTCCTTCCAGTATTGACATGTTGGGTGGGAGATCACGTAGTTGGCTGAGCAGTTGGTTTCCCTTGCAATCATTTGGTTGCTAGGTTGTGCAACAACAGTACCTTAGGGTCTTACCACAAAACCATAATATCCATTCTCCAAGGGATAAACCCTAACCCTAGAACTCCAAGAAGACCAAGAAACCCTAGCACAGACCGAGAGAGAGATCAAGTACAAGAGAATACTAAGTGAGGGAGAGAGAGGACTAGTGCACACTCCTCTCCAAGGTAAAATCTCAACACAAGAGTAAACATAAGAATGAACACTAAGATATGAATGAGAAGGATTCTCTTCTTCCTCCATTTATACAAGGCCAACAATACAAGCTGGGCCCATGCCCAAGTGTAGTACATCTTCAAACCTGTCTTCGACTCTGCAGTAGCATTCAAGCTTATGGCAAGAGTCCGGAATGCAAGACATGTTTGAAATCTATATGGTTTGATGGCATGCTATTTGGGTCTTAGTTCTGGTCATGCTCCAAGTTTAGTGTTCTGAAAATTATGATTAGGCAGACAAGATTTTGAAATGCCTATGAGGTGTCCCATGTGGTCAAGGAGGAATATTGAAGGCAATTCACATCAGGCAGCTAAAAGGGGTGTTCCCCGGGCTTTTTCTAGGGAAGAACAAAGGTCTTTTTTGGGGCAGATCTAAATTGTCTTCTGAGAAGTTTTGCAGACCACCTGTAGCGTTGTCTTTTTGAGCCAGCACATGAAACTCTCATCTCTTAGCTGGTCCTGTAATTTTTTAGATGATGTGGCATGGCCCAGTAGGCTTACAGATTGGCATCATGGTAGATGACTTCATGTTCCTTGCACTTTGAGTTGATTCCATGGGGGGCAACCCCTTTGATTTTTATGAGGCTTGTTCATCCACTTTGGAAGGGCTCCTATGATGGAAGTTGGAACACAAGTTCACAAATATAATATTTATTAGGGGGTCGCATATGATCTAAATTGTGACGGTGGTTAAACTATTATGTATGGAGGCAAGTGTATATTATTTACCCGCTTTGAAGGGGCTCATCTTTGGGCACTCGTGTTCACAAAAAATATTTTAATATTAAGCCCCCCCCTTTTTACCTAGTGATACGTTCAAGTAATGCATGATGAAGTAGAACATATGGCATCATGGTGGCACATATGTGGAGGTCGATCAGCCTCTGGAGGAATATTTCAGCTATACTTGGTGTAGTACATCTTCAAACCTGTGCAGTATCGTTAAGCTTGTGGCAAGAGTTTGGAATTCAGGACGTGCTTGAAATCTATATGGTTTAAAGACATGCTATCTGAGTATTGATTCTGGTTATGCTCCAACTTTAGTGTTCTGAAAATTATGATTAGGCAAAAAAGCTTTTGAAATGGATACGAGGTGTCCCATGTACTCAAGGAGGTATCTTGAAGACAATTTGCATCAGGCAGCTAAAGGGGCATTCCCCAGGATTTTTCCAGGGAAGAACAAAGGTTTTTTGGGGGGCAGATCTACATTGTCTTCTGATAAGTTTTACATGCCACCTGTAGCATTGTCTTTTTGAGTGCCAACACGTGAAACTCTCAATTCTTAGCTTAGCTGGTCCTCTCCAGTCAAGACGTACTCCCCTTCATTCATCATTTCTTGGTAACCCTAATCCCCATGGCTTACCATGTCCTTCTCTCTTTCACCTTTCAAGTTGGTAACCCCTCCCCCATGAAACCTCCACCCCAAGGCCCGCCTCAGACCACTATCCTCTCTGACAAGGAGGACTCTGACACCTTCATTTCCCACCTCCACACTTCACTTAAAACCTACCCCCACTACACCCGATCGACCTCCCATTCCCCTAAACTTGGATCATGCCCCATGAATCAGTGGTACAACAAGGATTGAAACACTCTCCACAGCCAGATTCATCACGACTTCATGCACAATCATCCCTCCTCCGATCTCATGGCTCCCTACTTTCACTCTAAGGAGGAGAGCCATTTCAAAGTAAAATGTCCTAAATTAGTCAAAAAGGGAAGGCCTTCTGAGATTTCCATTTGTTCTGATGTTCCCCTGTTTTGAGAAAAGCTCCCTTAAGGTGATTCAGGAGTTACTTTTCTATATGCAGTTTTCAAGAATTCTAGGAAAGCTTCAAGAGTTGTTCGTAATTCTTTGGTAGTAGATATGCCCTTGGAGAATGTGAGCGGAAGACCAGCGTAAGTCTCTTAATTATAATCCAGATCTGTCAAGATTTGTTTGGGTTTACTGTTGTACTTGGTAATCCCGTTTATTATATGGGAAGTCAGGATCACCTTTTTCAAAGTGGCTACACAGCTTGCCTTTGTGTTTTATGGTTGACTTAAGGGGCAGAAATGTTTAAGGTTTGTATGATTAAGCTGCGCAGGTTATTACTACCTAATTCTATCTTGATTGTAACCAATGGTATATCATTTTTTATTTAATGAATTTTCCCAATCAACTATAAGAACCATCATGTATCCTGATATTTTATAGAGTGTGTCTCCAACCATTCAGGTAGCTAGCTATCCTGAATTTTCTCTTCTTACCTTGCAGGTAACTTTGTTATTCTGAACTATTCTATTTCAAACGGCATTTATTATACCTGGTATAAAATCAATTGCACAAAATGACTCACATCTTGGACCTGTCTAATACCGTAAGCAATAACATCTTCCCTTTTCAACCACTGTATTTGCCTCAATAGCCAGTCATCAATCGCATCCTCCATGAGCAACTGCAGGACTTGCTTTGCAATCCAGAATACTTGCCTCCTGCAGATCAGTGTGAGGAAGATAAAATTAGAAATTGACAAGGAAGCAATTTTCAACTAAATGCAGACAAATTAAGGATATAATATGAACTTCTGAAACATAAAGGGCGCACTATAACAGTCTACAAGAATGCAATGAAACAAAGCTCCAAAATACCAAGAAACTTGAAGTTCTAATGCAACCACTGTCAATACATGATTCCTTTTTACTGCAACTTCAGATAACATATATAGAAAGGTAGATATATGAGACTCAAGGTTTTAAAGTAGATAGTTTAGAAAAATAACTGCCCATAATAATAATAAGCATGTCAGCATAACATAACCAGCGTAGTTCTGTCAGCCTATTGAGTTAGACTCGATAAACATGAGAACTGAAAGCTTAAAAATTCATCATTTTCCATTCACAGAAAAGAACTGTCATTCCCTGAGCAGTTTTGATTTAAATGCATTTTACTCATCAAATTCATTGGGAAGCCCATTCTTGCCAAAATAATTTTAACCTAATAATCAACAAAATCAAGCAGGGGAATTTGATATTTAAACATTAAAATGAAAGAGAACAATCATAAAGACACCATAAACATGAAATAAAATGCCCCAAAAAAGTTCATTTGGAATATTCCTGACCCGAGTATTCTTAAAATGAAAGCTTTCTAGTAATATTCCTGACTGTATTCAAAACCACCGGAGTGGATGCAGATGATGCTAGGTGCAAAACCTAGGTGACTTTGACAGCATAGAAACACGCTGTTGAATTTTAGCATTAGCATGAATTCTTTAAAATTTCGCAGACTGTAGGATAACAATAGACAAGTGCAGTAGAAACATCAACAACATCACACACATTGAACACAAGAGTTTTTCACGGGGAAACCTTTAAAGGACAAAAAACCCAAAAGCATTAGTAATTCATCTCTCAAATGAGATGATTGGGTCTTCAATAATTCTCAAAACCTAATAGGTTTGAACCACTGATCAAAAATCCACGAAAGATGAATTTTACAGAAAAAATCTAAAATAGGGCTTTCTGCCCTAATTTCTCTCAGCTGCCCAAAAATCCCAGATCTGCAGCCCGGGATATTTTCTTGCTGCCCGGATCTGTACGGATTTACTGTTGCCTGCCTGAACTGCCCAGAAGGCCTGCCCGAGCCTGTAGCTTCCTGCCTGTACTTGTACGGAGCTGCCCAATTGCTGCTGCTGCTGCCTGGAAGCCTGCCTGAGACTGTACCTTCCTGCCCTGATAACCCTACTTCTGCCCGGAAGCCTGCTGCTGCTGCCCAGAAGTCTGTGCTGGTCTGCCCGGGACTCTAACCGGCTGCCCGAGCTCCTGTTGGAGCTGCCCAGGACAGATAACATCCAAGAAGAGGTTGCATGTGAGAGGTCTGAGCTGCCTGAGGCTGCCCGTGAAGGGTCTGAGCCTGCCCAAGGATGAAATGAAGCTGCCCGTGAAGAATCTGAGGCTTCCCGTGAAGAATCTGAGGCTGCACATGATTGAATGATGCTGCCCGTGAATGAAATGATGCTGCTCGTGAAGGTGAAGTGGTCTAGGGTTACACCTTAGCTCGTGAAGAGGATGAAGATGTTATTGCTCACCGTGAAACCGTAGCTTAGAGTTTTATTGAACAAGTGTGGGTGCCCTAGCTAGAATCCTCCATGCTAGGGCATAACCACAAGAATAGTTCTTCTCCTCAAGACCAACGAAAAACTTCCTTTTAGCAGTTGTAAGGCGATGAGCAAGTGCGTGTATCAAAATGAAATGGATTAATCTTCTTTTATAGCCTTTGAATCACCTGTATGTGGACCAAAACTTAAAAGAACAAAATAATAATATTTAATTCTTGTATTTCTTTGACTTTTACCTTTAGTGGTACTAAAGGTCTTTTTGCACTTTCACTTTGACTCCTTAGTGATCTAAGGGTCCTTATGTATTTTTTACTTTTACCTTTAGCCTTCTTCAAGTGCCTTGTCGTCAAAACAAGTGGTCATAGTGGTCTTTCATTCCCACTCAAAGTACATCATCATAAATAGAGATAATTACTAATGCTTTTATCTCACACTCCATGTGACACCAAGAACGGGTACTAGGTGTCTTAACCAAGGGTAGCTAAGCCTTGAAGAAGATCACAAATCCCACAGATCGAGGGTCGAAGTGTCTCACATGCCTAAACCCGGTCTAGGACTTATAGTGATATCCTGGTAATAGACCAGGTGCCTCAGCCATAGGCTGCATAATTTGACCCAAGGTCAAATACTTGGTAATAGACCAAGCACCTCCATTCTCGCGGAGAATGGCCCTCAGCCCTAGGCTGAATCCCCCAGTACTAGACTAGTTGTCACATCCCCAACCCTCCGACCGGCGAAGAGGACGCGACTGAACTTGCTAACCAAGCACCCGGGCAAACCAAGCCCTATGAACATAAACATGAAGAATAATATAACATGTATGAAAGATGCATGACGATAAAAACATAGTAACATACACAGATGCAACATCATTACAATACATATGCAGATGACCAATTCCTAAAACATACAGCGGAAGCAAACACATGTCATCACACTTTCACAACATATAAGCATACATCATTTTCATTCATAAAATAATACAGTTGCAAGGAATTAAACACAAGAATACTTATCTTCAGGAAAGCTTGTCCCGCAACTAGCTACGTCGCTGCAACGTTCCACCCAACCTAGGCCAGTGTGCTCATCAATCTCTCAGCAACACTGCCACCCCCGAGCTGGGCATGATTCCACAAGGAGTAAGGGGAAACTAGCAAGCTCACATGTAGCCAAGGATATACAACTCAGCCAAGCCAACAGAGTTGGGTTTATCAGGCCAAGGGTACACAACAATACATAGCCAATTCAACAGAGTTGGGTTTATCAAGCTATCAGGAGCTGGCTAAGTCACATGGTTCGAATTCGAATTCGAGTTCGAGGACCATTTGATTCGATTCGAATTCGAACTTCTAGATGAGGTTCGTTTGAGATTCGTCTTTAGATTCGAGTATATATATATAACTGAACTATAATACAAAATAAAATAAAAAGTTACATCAACAATTTAATCGTGGAACTGGAAATACACAACTCAGGGTTTGTTTCAACTTTCAGCTCAACTGCTTAAATAAATTTAATCTCAATCGCGATTAACTACAGTCTTTAATGGCGACACAATAGAATCGCGGTTTTGTAACCGCGGTTGCACTTATAGATTATAGTATGTAACTAAAATAGTGATTTGGTGATTGATCAGTAGCACTCATTCATGAACACTGAGATCAAAACTCATGGAGTTGCGAACTCTAAGCACTAGCATGAGGGTTTCTTTGCTAAGCAGTGACAAGTAGAGAGGAAAAACTTTGCACGCGGGTTGGGAGTTGGGACTAGGGTAGGTAGACCATGGGGTGTTAGGACTAAGGTTTAAGTGAAGAAACAAAGGTGAAACCAAGCTCAAAGTTTTTTTATTTTTTAATTAAATTCGCCTTTAGATTCGAATCAGCTTGAGATTCGGCAAAATTCGAACTTGAAGGTTCAAATTCGCCGAATCTTGTGACTTAGGGAGCTGGAAACGTTGGCTAATAAGCTAGTGGTCTCACTGAAGAGCTAAGGACACCTACACCAAAGCTAGCCTGACTTCTAATACATCCACACACCCAACACAAGGAATCATCCCCTTCTCTGCTGCACAGTCCCTCGATGCATGACTTCCCTTCTAATGCTATTCAGGGGGTGTAGAAAAGAAAGCCAGCCCTCCAGCTCTGTCTGGGAAGCTCCTGCACACACTAGGTTTATCAAGCACGCTCAAGCTCCATTTCCACTCCCAAACAGTCCAAAGACCAACCATTCTGCCCACACAGCAAAACAACAGCTCTGGCATTGAAAGGAAACACCACAGAGCAAAACTGGAATGGAAATACACAACTCAGACCGAGCAGGATGACTCCAGAGTCGTTCTTAACCCTATCGTGGCCCAAACGACTCCACAACAACCCGCAGCAACCCAAAATTCGTGGGGAAACCAGCAGCGATCTCTTAGCTGTGTGAGGGGAAGAATACGACCTACATGAAGGTGGCTTCACCTACACAGACCCACAATCGTGAAGAGAACTACACACCGCAAAAATCAGGAAGGAAGAATAGTCTCGAATGCCTTCCTGCGTGAGTGTGGACTGTTGTCTGCGTGAAGGTGGAATCGTGGAATGGGTTCCCTGCTCCCGTGAGGGAACGAGAATGCCCCTGCCCTGGGCTTGTGTGTGGGCAAGGACTGACAGTCCTGCCAACCCCACGACTGCCCATGCATACGTTACCCAAGGGTAATAACTACCCAACCAATTCCTGTAGAATTAAAAACAGTTGGTGGATGAGACAAGGAAGGGTGAATAAGACAAAAAGGATGGTTGACATCTAGATGGGTTCATCACTTGACACTTGGTTGTTCCCCAATGGCTCCCAAGGGTTAGACATCCCCCCCTTAACCTTAGGAAATCATACCCTTTTCATTATTGTTGCATCGACATAGCTGTTTGTAGGCCTTTTAATGAATTTTGCATATGTACATGGTGTCCCACATTATAACGTGCCTGGCTAGCACAAAATACCATCAGCATTGCCAAAACATAATACGACAATCGATGGTGGGGCATTTTCCTACAGCTCCACACCATGATCCATTACAATATATACATCATATACACTTAATGCAAATGGGGTCAAAACCGGGGTGTTACACCGGTTCATCTTCCTGGTAACTGACCAGGTGCCTCCATTCAAAGAATGGCCACTCAGCTCTAGGCTAAGTCCCCCAGTGCTGGACTGGTTCCACATCTTGGTCCTTAACCAGATGTCCCCATTCAACAGAATGGCTACTCAACTCAAGGTTGAGTTCCCCCAGTGTTGGATTGGTTCCACATCTTGGTCCTTGACCAGATGTCCCCATCCAACAGAATGGCTGCTCAACTCAAGGTTGAGTTCCCCGAGTGCTCGACTGGTTCCACATCTTCGTCCTTGACCAGATGTCCCCATTCTCCTAAGAAAATGGCTCTCGATGATGCTCAAGAAAAAGCAACACACCCCACATAGCACAGCATCTCTTAGCCAAAAACAACAAACCCCACATAGCACACCATCTCTTAGCCAAAGAGACTCAATAAGACATATTTCTCAAAAAAGAAAATGAAAGCCGGTTGTTATCACATGTATAGTAGCCGGGCTACCATATACTATTTCAGAATTAGTACATTTTTTCAGTCAGCTCCTCTACATATGAGATGCTGAGATGAGCATTTATGTTGGATCATTATGTATTTGATGGACTATAGTACTCTCCCATGCCAGGACTGAGTCTCAGGACACTCAAATCTAAGGACTGATGTAGCCATTTAGCCATGTGCAGAGCAGTTAGCAGTGCCCAGATTTGCATCAGTGCTTTCTCAGATGTTGTTTCAGATGGATTATTGACATGCTTATGACTTGGCTTATATTATATTGTGTTATGGTCATCATTGCTCTTATACTCATTTTTGTGACATATATTGGCATTTAGTGTCCTGATCTGGCAGTCATATAAATATGTGGACTTGGATGTATTTATATTATGTATTGATGTCCCTACTCAGACCTGGAAGTTGTTGGTCTATACTCGTTGGTTTTACACTCCTTAGGGAGAATAGAGGTAGTCATTCCCACCATACTTTGGCTTGCTAGTGTTGGTTTCATCATTCATTGTCTCCACCCATCCATTACCTTCCAGTTGTGTTTTAGCCCGACTTACTACTTGACTTGTGGCATGGAAAACCTTTCCCCGCTAGAGCCTTTGTTGGACAAGCCTCCCTGTTTATTTGTGTCTCGGCTCTGAGTTGCCTAGGATGTGTTTGCTTACCTGAAACAAGTAGCGCTGCCATCAATACAATATATTTGGAAATGAAATGAATATCTTATAAAAAAGCCCATTCATGAAAAGTAGTGTTTTTCAACATACGCGAATGCAAGGCTAGCCTATGAAATATCTTAAAACATTCAAGAAAAGTAGTGTTTTTCAACATACATGAATGCATAAAGCCTAAATGATAGAAGTCCATATAAAAATACGTGGACAAAAGCTATGGAAAATCAAAGGCCCAAAAAGCAATGGTTCCTAAAAGTTATATCTAAAGATTTTTGGCCTTACTTGTATTGAGTTGGATTGTGAGCATTTGTCAAGGTGAGTAAGCACCTCTAAAGTAGTTCACCCATTTGTGAGGCACTGTCATCCCCTTTGTTGTTGTTTGTTTGGCAAATGGCTATAGTGAATATCCCTTTTCCATATCCAAAGTGTCACAGTGTTGAGTTGGCAGTCATCCTTTGTCCTAGCCTTATGAATTTTAGCCTTCACCCTTCACTAGCAAATTGATTACAACTATGAAGTGAGTATAGTCTTGAAAGTCTAGTCCGAGTTATAAGTAATAAATGAAACCCTATATATGTATTTGGTTGTTGATGTACCGCCAGTGAGGTGATTGCTACTTGTTATGATTGTTACTTAAATGATTTGTAGAGCATGTCTTAACTTTTTAACACTTGCAGCAGATAGATGTCATGCTGAGTTATATTATCTGGTATTTGGTCATTTAGAGGTTATTATTTTGTCTATTAGATATTATGGATAATCAGGCAGAGAGCTGGAGAGGGTATGAGTATATAACTTAGATGGATTTGGCCTCTCCGAGTCCAATGAGACAGCTTACTTTCAGTTATGGTCAATTGCAGAGATAATTTGGCTCGGTGTACCTTTTTGGTGCAGTTCTGCCATACTGGATGGCCTGTCTAGGCAGGGAGATGATTTTCTTGGATCTCCTAGGGTGCTATATGAGGAAGGGGGTGTCCAGCCACTTGATTGTACCATATTACCCCCCTCCTAGAGAACTTGGTGGGCTCAGTTGGATAACGTAGGCACCCTAGGAGGCAGTTTTTGGCATGTCACGTTTCCCGAGGGAGAAAAAATAATTAAAATGGCTACTGAAGAATTCGATTTGGGCTACTGAGGCAAGGAATTGGAATGGGATGAGTTCTGATGATGAGTGTGATGTCTTCCACTCCTTCTCCAGCAGTTGCAGCACCTGGATGGGCCCACATCTATTTGTTCGAGCATATTTATTATTTTCTGGAGCTTTTTAGAGGCTCACGATTTCCTCAGGGAGGCACAATTTCACAGTTATAAAATTATACTATTTTTATTGTGCCATGGGGACACCCAAAGGGAGTTAGTTAACACTCCCTAGGCCCACCATGTGCTTCATTTATTTTTTGTTGAGTGGGATCCCCTCTCCTAGAGTGATTTAGTCCACTTTTATATTATATTATTGCTAAGTTGCAGGAAACGTCATAAACCCCCCCGTACCAGGCTCGTTTCCGGTAGGAAACGCTGAAACCCGTGTGATACTCCTTTGAAACGCGTTTCAAAAAGGAGGAAGCCGTACCACGATGCTGAAACGCGTCTCAGACAGATGGAAACTCGTTTCACCCGCGTATCACCTCCCTCACGCCGTGTTTCACTTTGGGATTAGGGCAAAACCGGGCCCAGTTGACATTTAATTTGTTAATTTATATAATTTCGTGGTCTAATACACATTTCGTGGTCATTTCGAGGTCTCTTTTAATCCCACAATACATAGCTATATAACAAATGACAATGCAATTTAGTTTTTGGTTGTTAGATGCAGAGCTGTTTATGTACCTGGTGATCAATTTCATTTCTGGAAGTTGTCAGTTTTCCATGACAAGTTTTTTTTTTGAAAACATCTAATTCCAAACTATTCTTAGTTTAGAATTGGCCATTTTGCATAGATAAGATACGATAGCATAATTTTAGTAATATCACAAATGACGACAAGAGTAGATCAATGGGACTGATGAGTACAAAAAGTGTTGATACATGCTGGGAGTCCAGAAGATGGCTCCTAAATAAAACAGTATGCAAAAAGTAAGTTCTGGTCCATTTGAGCAATGGGTATTCTTAGTTCTAAGATCAGTTGGAGAAGTGCACCACAGTACATTAGATAGCTTGAAAGAGATTATGGTTGTTCA
>LPNX010877108.1:252448-288719 GCA_001517045.1 Pseudotsuga menziesii
TTAGTATTATTGTATTGATCCATGTATTGTACGTTGAGCTCATCTCACCCGTTGATTAGAACATTTGTATCTTTTAATCTTAGCCACCCATTTGAAAAGTGGTTAGGATTTTGGTTCTCTCATTCCTATTTAAAGGAGAGAGCTTCTCATTTGTAAGGGGTCTTTGGCTCTTGGATCTGGATAATAGAAAACTATTTTTGTGAAAATTCTTGGATCTCCTTTGCATCTGGTGATCTTAGATGGTGATTGGAAAATCTATTGCTTCCTAGCATTTGGGTATTTGTTGTGAGATCTATATTTTTTTGGAAACATTGTCTTGTCTACAGGAAGGCGACTTCAACTTGGGCGTTTTTGCAGGGGTTCTTCAACTCGCTTGGCTTGGATTCGCTTGTATCAGGGGGGTTTCATTAGTATCATTGCGATCTATGATTTCATCTTGCTATTTTTCTGTAGCATTGGTTCTTTTCTCGTGACGCACCAAATTTGATATGGTTGACATTTGTTGTGCAGGAGAGAGGGCACATTGACTTCCTTGGATAAATCGTTTCACATAGAGGCTTCCTTCAAATCTTCTCAAATTGATCGAGACGACATAGATCATCATCATCAAGGCATCTACAAGGTTTTCCAGGTAAGATCCACACGTTAGTACTCTTCTTCCAAATCTCAATCCATTGGCATCTGTCTTCTTCAATTTTCACCTTAAAACCCTAAATAATAAAAAAACCAAAAATACTAAAAAATCAGACCACTTGATCTCAGGGCAAACCATCTCTGGGTTTCATAGATCAGGTCTTGCTCTAAAGGAATCACCCTCAACGCTGAGCTAGAAGTGGTTGGTTTGCCCGAGATCTGCAAAACTGACCTTCCAGCCCTAACGCTATCCTTCATGCTGCAAGTTCCTCCCGTGATCTGACTTCTTTTGGCAAACTGTTTTTTTGGGTTTGTATATGGCGTTAAATCCTAGGTAGTTCTACTCCAACGCTGGGAAGAAAGTGACTACATTGCCCTAGATCTGAAAGGCACTGATCTCCAACCCTAGCGCTACCCCCTCTTTGGCCTCATTTTCCTGTGTTTTGATTTTTTTCCTGGTGACTCGGGTGCTTTGACATTGTCATATCTTCCTTCGAGTCTATCCATCGATACTAGATAGCCCCAATCTCGTTCTCACCTCTTCTGCATTGGTCACGTTTCCCAAGGCAGTTGATATCTTCACCTATTGCTAGTACCTTAACCCTAGATCTAGTATTTACCTCATAGATCACCTGTGTCCCAACTTGGATCAAACCTCATACTTCTTAAGCCCTAATCCAAAGTCTTGGTTCACCTAGTGACATCATCCATAGATCCAGGGTTTCCACTTACCTTAAACCTTACGTACCTCAAGTCCATTTGATCTGATCTAGTGTCTAAGTCTAATCTCTCATGTCGGGAGTAGATCTGGGTCTCCCCCATTGTTGTCTTGGGCTAAGATAACATAAAGCAAAGACTACCTCGATTGGCGTGACAACCATCCATTTGGGAGTTGAGGCAATCTTGGTTCCACCTCTTTAGTTGCTTGTCCCTCTACCATCCATCCTGGATCCACCTCAGATAGGCAACTACAAGGTTGGTCATAACACCTGTCTTTCAACAATTGACTTCCTATTTGTAAACCTAGAGTTGCCTCAATGCCACTGAAGTATTTTAATTTTTTACCATCGTAACACAATAATAGATTGTGAGTGAATCAATGTATATTCATAGACACAGTTTAAATCTTTTATTTGAATTGCCCTATTAGTAGTGACACCCGTGATAGATAAACTACTTCTTCACCACTAAAGTGTTTTCTTCCTTCATGCTTATTTAGCCATTTTGATTACTAAGAAATAATGAAAAAACCTAACATCATAGAATAAGCATGAAGCAACAAAAAATTTGCGTGCCAAAGAAAAATTGCTCTAGCTGCTGTTTTTCTGTCTTTTTCAGAAATGGCTCTCTTCTCTCTCAAAATGCAAAAGTGCCTCTTCACTTGAAAAACTTTCCTTTTTGGTAAAAAGTTAGGGTGAATGAAAAGCCATCTAATCCAAGGGCTCAAATTAGATTAGATGAGTGGTTGTGATTAAAATCATTTTTCTCCACGAAATAAAATTTAATTCACTCACCTTTTAAATTTTCAATCAAAGTGCATTTAATGCTCATCTCAAGTCATTAATATAAAGTCCAAGTGACTCAACCCCTTTTCCTAGTGACTTAGGCAAATGTCACTTAGGGGAACAACTCCTAGGTATAAAAATCAACAGGATTTTTTAAAAACATCTAGCTCAGCCTGTTTGGCCCTGATGTTCGAATGGTGGCTGAGACTGTTATTTTGTGATGGCATTAGGTTCTCCCTTTCTCTCTTGAGATGCACTGTACAAGTACGGATATTGAAGACGACTGTCATGTGGCACTATATGGATTGATGAGTTGATATTGACACACCTCTTATTTGTGGATGGCATTCTGTTATTTTGTGATGGCATTAGGTTCTCCCTTTCTCTCATGCAATGCAATTGTCTCAAAGCTCTACCATTTGAACATCAGGGCCAAACAGGCTGAGCTAGATGTTTTTAAAAGATCCCCCTGTTTTTATATCTTTTGGAGTTAGTGGTCTAAAGCTGAAAGTCAGGAGTAATTTCATTTTTTTGAAGAGAGAAAAAGAAAAAACATAAGCCTTTTTTCTTTTCTCTTTTAAATTATTTTAATAACTTTACTTTATCACCAAGGGTAAACTCTTATAAAGTGACTTTTTAAAGCAATTCAACCTTGAAGTTATGAGGACGTGATTGTACAGAACATCACCTACAAGAGAATTAAATTAGGATGTACGGATATGTTTGATTATGAGGTCACACATAAAAATAAAACTAGTGGTGTACAAAATATATTGTATGGAAGAAAAAGGTTGTAGCGTACGACAGAATAAGTTGTTGTGTATGGCTGGAGGTGAGTGTATTGTGTACAACAGAATGGACAGAACTACAGACGTGTACGGTTATGTACAAACAACCAAGTGTATGTGCCTTTTAAAACTATATAGATTTGTTTTAGTTGTACGAAATTGCATGGAGCATGTTAAAATGGTGGCTGAGACTGTACGGTGGATGACACGCCACCCTGACCTACCCCTGGAAGCCCCAGACACCAACCCCAGGATTAAAAACCCTAACAGAGAGCAGTCAGCAATGTCACTAAGCCATAGTACTTCCAAGATTAAAATCAAGGGACCCGGCCATGGCCAACCACATACGGAGAACCCACACTTGACCTTTTTAATCCCTCCTCTGCCAAATGGTCTGTTGGAACGCTGTAGAACTGCAGTTGGAACGCTGTAGAACTGCAGAAGCGTAACATGTAGTATTTTTTATAAACCATATTTCCCCCACATACCCATTTTGGTAGGGATCACTTTTCCAGGCACTCCCGTTTCAGAAACAATACATGTTTCCACGTTTTGTGAAACTCAACTTCGACATATTAGCAAAAAGGCATAATTTTTTAATGCATTCTGCAATTTACAAAGATGACACCCACATCATTACATTTTGTGTAAATAGAAAACACACTCTTTCTAATTATCATATTTATCAGTCCCTTTACTGAGAGAATTTTGTGATTAATAGACTGATAAGAGGCATCGATATGGGTTGTTTAAACTTTATATGGAACAACATAAAGTCTAAATGGTATATTACTGCAAAGGAAAAGGTTACAGGCTATAGAAGCTTATTAACAATACCCCAATATGGATGCTCTAACATACCAGTAAACAAAACAATGGCAGATAAATAATTTATAATTGAAGAAACTCAAAACATAATGTGCAGTCTGGGCTACTGGGAAGAAATGAGATAATTGCACCATATTAGGGAGCTTTACACTACTAAAACAAAATTGGTAATTCCGTAAATGTTCTTCATGAAAGGGTAGAGTCAATCATGCAGGGCATGATTTTGGACTCATCCATATTAAAGAGCATAATCCCCATGAAGGATCACCAGTAGCTCCAAATTGAAACATTTCCCACTAATGAAGGGATTCAAACTCATGTTTTTGTGTTTTTTATCTGTCAAGAGAGGAGACATTTCCATGCACCTAAATTCCTTTCAATATTAAAAGACAAAAGGAAGATAAGATAAACCTCTGCAAAAGTAGACAAATGTATTACAGAATAACGGGTGTGCTATGCGTATGATCTATTAATCTTAAAATTATCCCATAATAGTTAACAAATTCATCATTTCTTTCAACTAACCTTATCCAGCCCCTCTCATGCAACCGAAAAATCTTGTCAACTACACTCAGCAGAGGAACACTTAATCTTGCTGGACTCCACTGCAAACAAGCCAAAAGAGAGAATTCTAAGTGTCAGTGTAGTGCATTTCATATATTGGAAAATAAATAATTACATACACAATCAACATACAAATCATGCCTGTGGTTTTCACTATGTAATTTTCAATATCATTCCACAAAACAGCCCTGTTGACTATTTTAAAGGAAAAATGACAAAAGGTCCAAGCCTAGAGGCAAAAGTGGGTAACAAAGGACAGGTATTGTGATCGCTACCTCTAAGCTCCCATAACTAGAAATGCTACCAAAGTTGTTATACGTTATAAAAACAAATATGCTTATGGATATATTTTTGTATATAAATTATTCTACGAGATATGTCTAGATGCAAACATATGACTATACACAAATTGCAAGACTGAACCAATGAAAAACTAGGTGGACAACATTTGGAAAATACCAAAATTAGTCTGAAATCCAAATTCCCAAAATAGCATAAAGATAGAAAGAAAGAGTAACCCGTTACCCAATGCCTTGAGAATGAAATAAAGAGATAAATAAGAAGCCTCTTCAATGAGGCAACCTCCTTTTACAATGTATCAAATGCACAAAATGAGATGACCTCTAAAACTAGGTCTCCTCGGTATCTATAGGAGAGAAAGAGTACCATTGCAATTAACATCCTAACCGACCATACAATTACAATTAAGTTCCTAGCCAACCAATAAAGACAATACTAATATAATCATAAAAATTTAATTTCAAAATATCTAGGGCTTAGCATGCCCCTTCGCTTCAAACAAGCGTTGTCCTTGTTTATGCACAACCTAGCGGCCAACCAATTGGCAAGAAATCAGCCACTGACATAGCACAGCTATGGAATTTCCCCCCAACATGTCACTGTCAGAAGAAACTCCTCTTTTCGGTTTCCTAAGCTTACATATGAGCAAGCCTAGACAAACCAAGGGAGAAACCCTAACCAGACTTTTTCCAAGGTCAACTAACAAGGTTTGGTCAGCCTAAGATACTAATCTAACTACTTTTGGATAGAGGTGCCTAGCTAAGGTAAGAGAATGGATCAAGACACACTTTAATCAATGATTCAAGGCAACTCTTAAGGATGTCCATGGAATAGTTACCATGAAAAGAAAAGCACGATACAAAAGTAAAATGAGAAATTTGCATGAGCAAGCTATGATATATCTTTAACAATTTAAGCAATGTATGATGTAGGTATTGACATAAACCATGGCACTAACAACTTGAGCAAGATATGAAAATGAGAAATCAAAATTATAATATGCTATCATCCATGAATTATGACAATCAAAGAGTCATTCACATTTAAGTATGAGATTAACCATCACAATTCCAAAGATAGTGAACTGTTATTGATCTCTTAAACCATTAGAATATGTAGAAATGAAAGTTAATACATGTGAATTAAATTAACCATAGCATAATCAGCAATACAACATGAACCATTATGATTATCAAGATTTTAAGAGGAACGAATAGCCAATGTTAGCAAAAATGACTGAGAATACTATTATGATATCCCATGAAATCGACCAACTAAAGGATATTAATGACAAGCATGAGTAACTAGCTGATCTAAGAAAAGAAAGCAGATTTGAAATGCTTAATGTTAATTGCTAATAACATAACTAAAAACAGTGAGCATGCATCCAAGTATTAGATTGTGAGCAAAGACTAAGATGCACAACATAAGTATGCTTTGCAATCAGCAATTCAGCACTATATTCCTGCTGTAACTTTCAGATCTGAAAATGAATAATATAACAAGAAGTAAAAACTAATAGGAACAAAATTCAGGGGATAAGAGCAGCCTGTTGCCACCTAATTTGCACCTCAGGTCACATGGCAGAAATCTTCAAGCCACTGGGTGCGACCTTTGGGGCAAGGCAAATCCAAGTATTGTCACCTGATACTTGGCTCCTCCGTCTAGGCTAACTCCTTGCGAAGCCAAGGGGGGTGGTCTCTAATAAAATAAAATCTGTGGTTTTGTTATCACATATATATTGCAGTTGGGCTACCATGATGCAGCATACAGTTTGATCTCTTTAATTTTCTAAGCTACACATTCAAATGGGGTTATAGCATGGATCAGTGATTTTTGAGCCATTCAAAGCCTTTGTTCAGCAGCAGTTTTAGATTATTTCCTTGCCAGGACTGAGATCTCGTTGTCCATTGAGATGATTTTGGTGGTAACCTTGTTCATTCGAGCAGAGTAGCCGATATGGTACACAGTTACAGATGGGCATATCGGATAGAGACATGTCTATGGTGAGAGCAGGTATATGGCTCCTTGGTTGGGTTTTGCTCCTTGATGTATGTTAAACACCTAAGCTTGTTATGTTAGGATGATTATGGTGACCTGTGCTTATAATGTGTATACTAATGCTTAAACTTGTGTTGAGAATGATTAAAGAGTCTAATGGTGAAAACTATTGCTAATGCCATGCTTTACACAAATCTTAAACCTTAGTGCTATGTTGGTTACATGTGTCAGTTGTCCCCATCCATCCAGTTCATCCATAACTATTTTCCTCCCATGACCTAGGTTGATTGAGACTTATGAGATTGAAGATCTTTTTCCCATCTTGACCCTTGTGCATGACAGACTCCATGTTTTTTTGTGTCTCTGGTTATGAAGTATATGGCTTGGCCAATGTGGCTAAGTTCATCGGATGGTTTTCCTTTAGTCCTCAAAACAAGTGCTCCACCCAACAGTGTCTTTAGACACTAAAGCATCAGAACGCATAAATGTTATATCTAAATGATGCAAAGTATGAATGTTATAAATTAGTCAGTGGCCAAAGGATGAGCACTCATCCATCGTATGATGTAAGGCTCATTTGCCCCCCACAAGGGCAACAGGGTGAGGAAAACCCGTCGGGGCGATGGATGCTCGCTGGCAGTGGGGCTAGGCCTTGGTCATTTACTGGAGCCCAAAAGGCTTTCCAGGGCACCTACCTTTGGAGGATGGCTATTATCTTATGTGAAATCTAAAGGTTATGTCTTTGTCATTTTCTGGAAGCTCTGAAGACTCTCCAAGACACCTGCCTTTGAAGGTTGAGTAGTGTTCCAAATTGTTGAATTTGTTAAATGGAAACTTGCTAGAGCCTGAAGGAAACAAGCCCAAGTATTTTATCCATTTGTGAGACACCTCCATCCCTTATTGCTATCTGGCATGCATATGTCATTTTTGTTGTGTTTGTCATCATTCGAAGAGATCACATGGTCAAAACCAACTAGAGATCATCACCCTTTACATTAGCCTTATTTTCCATCCTCACCAAGCACTAGCAAATTGTTTAAACTTTGTGAGTATGGCATATACAAGAGATTTCCAGAAGGTTCAATGATTCTTAAAAAACACAGGTATATCTTACTAGTTGTTATTACAATTATTATTTTCACCATGATTCTGAATAGCATGATTTAAGTTCGGTTTTACTATAGCAAGAGCAAGACAATAACTTAGAGAAACATAAGACAAGAGCAACAGTTCTACATACATAATCCTAATCAAATTAAATACCCATATAATGCATAAATCAATCCTCCCCCCACCCCTCGTCGAAATGGAGCAAGTGAAAGTCACAAGCTTTGGTCAAAGTGGACGATGACTTTAGGATAGACTCAATTTTCCTTTGGAGAGACGGGAGCAATAGGGGGCTCTATGACATTTGTTGGAATGATGAACACTAGGGAAGCAGGGTGTCTCATAGATGGATGAAGTGATTAGAAGGCACCCTTTCGACTCTAGAAAGCCCCCCTTTTTTCACAACTTTATAACTTTGCATTTTACTTGATTTTCATTTTTTTCACATTTCTTTCTTTGGATATTTCTTTGAAGCACATTTCATTTTTGCATTTCCTTTAGTTAGCAAATGGCTAAAAGGTACAAGCACTAAATAGCCTTTTAGGCCCCTGTTATGGCAAGGCCTTAGCTTTGCTGCCACCAAGCATCCATAGCTCCAACGAAGTTGCCACAATAATGCATTTTTACGGGAAAATAGGCCTACTCGAATACAAGGCGGATTACCTACCCTTCCAGCCATTAACTAATTTCAAGGATGGGAGCACTTGTTTCGAATCTAGGGGATACACTTCCAGTGACTAGACCTACATGGCCACACTCAATCCAACTGAGCTACAAGCAAAAAAGATCAACAAGTGTATAGACTTTGTCACACTCTAGAGCCGAGACACCAAGGGAAAACATGGAGGTTGTTATATATATAATATTAGATATAAATAGAGAAAATAAAATAATAAATAAATAATAATGTCAAACAAAAAAAAACATAAATAAATTGTAATTAATCCAAAATGATATGACTTTACGGAAAGTCATAATCATAACCCGTAAAATTTTAATATATATACGGGATACTGATTGAACTTTAAGCATCATCAAAATTTCATAAATAAATTGTTTTTATCAGTCTACGTTGAGCCTTCGCTATTTCAGTGATATCAGAGCCTGTTGGACGCCCATTGCACCAACCGCTGTCATCCATACAGCCCATCACTGTCGCTCCCCTCCTCTTTTGCCACCGCCATCCACCGTTCTCTCCACAACCCTTCTCCACTCTAGCTCATTCCCTTCTACTCTCATCCTCCATTTCCACTCACTTCCTTCTGCCTGCAAAAACGTCCTCTCGCCTCTGCTTCGACCTGCTCGCCTGCCCCCGTGTTGTTCACAGCTTGCTCACCTCCACCTTCCACTACCCGCGTTCTACTACTTGTGCAACTCCCTTCCCTTCCATTCCCTTCCACGGCCATCCCATGCCACTTCTCTGTGCGCTCCCTTTCCCTAGTTCCACGTGACCTCCTTTCCGTCGCACTCTCCTTCCATATCTGCATTTTCTCATCCCAACCACTTCGTGTTCACCTGTCCCACCGCTCTCCCTGACCCCACGGTAACCACCACCACAGCCTCCACGTATTCAATCGGGCCACAATTTCATTAAAATATTTTAATAATCAAAATTTCGTTAAAATATTAATTAAAAAAAATCATATTATAATTATAATAATTATTTATATTTTTTAAAAATAAAAAAAATAAAAGTGGTGAGCTGGCTTCAAACAGCGAATAAAAATAAATCAAGATTTACTACAGAAAAAATCCCAATAATCAACAAAATGGGAGATATCAATGCCAGATTAGACCAATTAGACAAAAAATATGCAGAACTCAAAGCAGACTGTTACCAACTATTTTGTACAATAGTTGAACTTTCTATTGAGCCGCCAATTATTGATCATGATGCATGTTCGTTGCCAGAGTTCAGAAGTTCAGTTTGTTCCAGAGTTAGCTAGTTTTGGCTAGCCTTTTTTATTTTTTGTCGAAATGGCCATGCCCCATGGGGTTGTAATAGAGTGTGCTAGTAGGGGGGTCTTGAGTGGCTCGGTTCCCTTAGACTTAACAATCAAATAGTGTATTCCACGAAGTTTTTTCCCTAGTCGATTATTTATTTGCCTTTAGCCAAGTTGTAATCGATGAGTTTTTGTCCTGCTACCTCCAAAGCTAGAATGCCCAAATTTGGCGGTTAGGCCTTGGGGAGTTATTAGAGTCCAACATTAAAATATGAACCTGCTAGACAATATTGGTATGTGCTATGGTCGTTTTCGAGGTCCCGAGATATGTTAAAACAATGTCCGAAAAAAATTTAGCAAACATCCCTGGATTTTTTATTTTTTATTTTTGACTATGAAAAATTAATTAAATTTTACAATCAATTAAACCATTTTTCCTATGGTTTAATTGAAAATTTTCAAAATGTAATAATTAAGCGGTCTGGGGGTGGATTTTGGCAAATAAAGACTTGTTTTCTAAGCCAAAACACTCATTTAACCCCAAGACACACTTATCCTAAGTTTCGGATGATTATTTTTCACTTAAATGAATATTTCCTCAAAATCAATAACTGAGGAATATTTAATTAAAAAAATCATTAAATTATTAAATGGAGATAAATCAAAAACTCTCCAAAATAAACCGAATTGAATAAAGTAAAAGGCTATTTAACTCGGCAAAGGCATCTGGGAAGATTCCAATCAAATCCTAACTGATCTGAGTCAATATCGTAGTGCTACAGTCAACTGGGCCTTGGGATTTGCGCCTCCTCTCCTTGCATGGGCGAATTCTCTTTGGTGGCTTGTGTTTATTGATTGGTGATAATTCCGAGGTGAGTTGGGTGGGTGCCTTACCTAGGTGGAGGCCACCTCACCCTAATCACATCTACCACGCTTCAGTTCACTTTCAAATCAATGCAGTGAGCTTCAGTCAGTTAGGGTTGCGCCCCCTTGATCTCTCCTTGATGCTTGCGCTAGGGTTTATGAGCCCTCTCTTCTATTTTTTGTATAAATACGATGCCTTCCTCCTCATTCAAGACGGAAGTAAGGAACCTCTACTTTTGTAATGCTCTGTAATTGTTTAATGAATAAAAGTGAAGACTTTGGAGGTCCATCATGTGCAAGATCTATTTCATGGTGAATACTTGTGCTTCATGAGGTGATATTAGCTTAGTTCTATTTCTTTGTATGCAAACTGTGGTATCATTTTCAGCTTAAGAAGGCTATATCTAGTCCATAGAATAGACATTTGAAGTTTTCAAGTTGCTTAGTTGTGTTAACTAGCTAAGATTGGAAAGTAACATTTTGTAGTCGGTAATACTAGCGTTCTTTGCACCTTATTTATGTTATCACACTGGATTTGATCCCTGTTTGTTTGAGGTTTTATAGCTTTGCAGATCACCACAAGTGAAGGAGAACTCGAAGCTCGGTTGCTTCCTCTTTCTCTTCACTGCTTCCTGTTTAAAATCTAATGCTTCTTGTACTTCAGGAACTCTTCATTCTTCACTACATTCAAGCTGGGGCTTGAGATCCTTCTCTCTTCAAGCAAATCATTCCCTCTCTCTTGGTTACTTTATTTACTGCAAGTAAAATCAAATCTAAAGCGTGTATCATTCATTTTTACTTTACATATGTTTAGATCTAAAATATCGCAAGTTTTCATCTCTAAATATTAGATCTAAATCACTAGTTGCTTTAGTACTTAAAAATCTAAATTTTTCCCATTTTTACAAGTACTGAAGTAGTGTATTTTGTATGTATTTTTAAAGCATTAACCCAATAATTTGGCATTTAAAACTTGCTGGTTTTTAGCAGGTCTAAGGAAAAAGAGAGAGAGATGTTGCCGAAATTTTGAGTACTAAGCCATCCAGATCACCCATACTCAATCCTACCTCCCTTTTCTTTCTCGACAGTTTTTTAGGCCTTTTTGACCCCTTTTTCAAGGATCAAAAGGCACTCTTTCTTTTTAAGCATTGTAACAAGTTAATAAAGAGCAAGTGGGATAAAGGCTCCCACACCTCACTTCCCCCATCTGGGGGAAGCTTGTATCGTCCTCGTTTTCTATTTTTTCCCTTTTACTTTTTACATGCATGGTAACTAGTTAGAGTAGATTAGTCTTTTGGCTTTCATAAGAAAGAAAACTTTGTTAGTGTAGTTTCATTTCAGCAGTTTTATCTTTATTCAATTGCTAAAATAAAAGAAGGAACCCAAAGCCTCTTGAATCTCACTAAAAAGTGGATCAAGAGCACTCTCTATCGGAGAGGATTTATTTCATCTTTTTAGCTTAGCTTTACTGCTTTTGTTTATCATATTGTTAAGTAAAAAAGGAACAAAAAATCTCTTGAATCTCACCAAAAGGTGGATCAAGAGTGCTCTCTAACGGAGAGTTTATTATCTAGTTTAGTTCTTTTACTTTTTTCAGCATCTTTTGTTTCTTTTGGTTCATAAATCTCTTGAATCTCGCCATAAGGCGGATCAAGAATGCTCTCTGTCAAAGGGTTGTTACAATGGCTCTATTTCACCAGTAAAAAAACCGGAATAAACCAATTTACTACGCTGTATATGCTCTACCCGGTCCAAATACCTAGAAGCAGTGTAGAGTATTTAAATCCTCACATCCTAATCAAAGTCACACAAATAAAATTTACCAACTTCCCCTAGGCGAAAATCCAACGCCTATATTTAAGAGGTTGCGGTGGCAAATTACACAAAGGAAGCAGGAATAACTAGTCAATGACCTTGAGGTACCAGTTAGACTACACCCTTGCGGTGTAGTGTTGAACATAGCCTCAGAGACTCCAGACCAGCCTACATATTGCTTGACGGTAGCCGTATCGGTTTAAGGGTTTTGGACATATCTCCTGTACCGAAAGCTATATCTTGGAGATCCCCCTCCCGTTTAATAATCAAACTCATCTTTAAAATTTACAGTAAAATTTACCAAGAAGCACTTGCAAAACATTCTCAAAACACTCCATTTGGGATTGGTCCTTTAATTTGCTTATTATCTGTCTAAAGCATCGTTCTTCATCTTTTCCATATCATGAATGCTTTGCCTTAATTTTGTTGTTGTCAAGTAATGGATGTTTATTTCAAGTATTTACTGGTTATTGTATTGTAAGTTTCTTTCAGAAAACTCCTAAACAACACCCATCTGCATCATACACTAAAAACGGTTAAAACACAAAGAGCCTTAGAAACTCTTTTTAGGGACTACCCCCCTTGGCTTCATTAGGAATTTGCCTAAACGGAGGAGTCGGGATCAAGTGACAACACCTGACTCTTTGTTTGCCCCCAAGGCCACACCTCTCCCTTTTGCCGGGAGACAGCTATTCGAAAGATTTCTGGCTGACGATGTGCACATCGGCGGGCAACACCATTTTTGGCGCGGTTGTCGGGGATAAATCTTTTGTTCCTGGATGACTTTTTACCTTAGTTTTTCTTAGTTTTTACCTTGTCTTTCGATAGAATTTTAGTTTAAACAACTCTCTGAATTTAGACTTGAATCCATCTGGCGACTCCACTGTCAATAAACACACCAAGGTATTCAACAAGAAGAAACCTTGTAGGCCTACTTAATTTCATCCCTGAACCTGAACAAGTTTATAGGAGGAGACTAAATAGGTTAGTTTCTCGTAGAATCCTTGAGAATCTTGGATCTGAGTCTCTTTCGGACATCCATAGTCTATTTGTTGCGAGTAATAATTGTTTGTCTGATACAATGGGTGAATATTTCAGTCCCCTTGACATCTCTCAGATAACAGGTCAACCTCACAATCTACCAGACAAAGTTGTAAACAAACTGCCCATGTTCACTGGCACTGATGCCATCAATGCAAGTCTTCATCTAAAGAACTTCTCCAGATGTATTAGCGCTTATATCAGTGATCCTGCACATAGACACGAAGATGTGTATATGAAACTCTTTGCTCTTTCCTTGGACGGAGATGTTGGTGACTGTTTCAACAACTTGCCATACAACTCCTTTGCAACTCTTGCAACCTTTAAAACTACTTTCACCAACAAGTTTAGAGAAAAGAAAGAGCCTCGACATCAGTTAGGTGCTTTAACTACCATAAAAAGAGGCGAGAACGAAACGATGAATGAATTCAACAAAAAATTCCTAGATCTAACAAATGCCATCCATACCGACTACAAGCCTACTGCTCAGTCCATCTTAGTCTACTACATTGAATCTCTTAGTGGGGAAATGCAGTATCAACTCAGAGGTAAAGACCCTACCACTCTTTTGATAGCCCAGGAAATGGCCATTAAAATTGACAGGAATATGCAATCTTCTGGTAAGTCAAACATTCCTGGATAGACAAGGGCCCTTATTCCTCCTAAGCAACAAGAGATTAGAGCTAAGGACTCCACAAACCATATGCAGGAGACTTATGATAAGAAAATCAAGGAAATGAATGATAGGATGGAGGCCTTACAAACTAATTATGCAAAGATGCAAAATCGGGTAATAAACATGGAAAGGGCTTGAACTAGTCAAACCAATTTTCCTCCTAAGGGAAATTGGGTTTAGAAGAAGGCCCCTCAAGATAAAAGGCACCCTAATCAACTAGATCCCATCAACATGGTTGAGGAAATCATTCCCTATTGCAGAGCCTGGGAAGCCCTTCATGAAGAGTCCTCCTGTTATATGGCCCATCAAATCTTAGAACATGGTCTTCCAAAGTCAAATGATAGTGAACAGTATTCAAGCGAGCCTGAGTACAGCAACACAGTAGGACAACTCCATCTGGTCACTGCACAAACCTGGGGTCAAGCTAGAGAGTACATTCAACAATTGGATAACCTTACAAAGAACTTTGGTACTAAGCCTTCAAATGAACAAATCAAAGAGATGCCTAAGTTCAAAGGCATCACCTACTAGAGAAGGGATAGTCCGGGGACTTCAAAAAGTAAACAATATCTTCCTAAGGTAACCGCTCCTCTTGATACTGATGATGTTGGTCTTGATTTGGGAACTTGGTGGTCAAAAGCTAAAGTGTCAATCCTTGCAAGTGAACTAGTTAAAATTCCAGAACAAAGAGAAAAGTTGTTAAAAGCCTTAAACTCTCCACCTCCCAAAAGGGTAAAGTTTAAAGAACCTTTAGAAGAACCTTCTCCAACTCTAAATAATATCCGAGAAGATCTGATTGTAATATTGCATACTATGGATTCAAGAGAAGACGATCATCCCACCTTCTATGTATCATTGATGATGGGTGATCTTCTTCTACATAACTATATGCTTGATTCAGGATCCGCCTCTAATATAATGACTAGGAAACTAATGGAACAATTGAACCTAAAAACAACTAGGCCGTATCGAAATGTCTGTGCTATGGATTCCAGAGAGGTGGATGTAGTGGGAATCATCCTGAATCATCAGGTGAGACTGGCCAAGTACCCAGATATTCACATAGCCATGGACATCCTCGTAATCGATGTGCCGGATAAATGGGGGATGGTGTTGTCCAGAAAGTGAGTTGCCACCTTGGGAGGATGGATCCAAATGGACTGAACTGACTTTACTATACCTGCATCAGAAGATTCATGGGTGAAGTTACATAATGAAAAGGAGAAGAAGTACCATGTTGAAAATCCCAAGAAACCTTTTAATGAGTATGTTTACAACACTTATGATATTGGAACTTATACTTGCTACTCTACCTTCTTAGCTCCCCTTAACGAAAAAATAAAAGACGAAAAGCTAGATGAGATATGGAGGATGAATTTTGATGGCGCTCATTCTAGAGCTAGAAAGAGTGCAGGTGTGGTCATCACCTCGCCTAAAAGGAAAATCTTTAACTTTGCTTATAGATTAGAATTTGAGGCAACCAATTATGTAGCAAAGTATGAAGCACTCTTAGTTGGTTTGGAAACAGCAAAGGATATGGGAATAAAAATGTTGAGCATAAGTGGCGACTCTGATTTGATAATCCTCCAGGTTAAGAATGAATTTGCTTGTAAGTGTAAAAGATTGAAAAGATATAGGAATGCAGTCTGGGACACGATGGAATATTTTGATGCATTAAACTTAACTTCAATCCATAGGGATGAGAACAACTTAGCAGACAAGTTAGCAGTAGCAGCCTCAACTCTCCAACCCTTTGAAGAATTGTCGAATGGTGATGGTAAGTTAGAGATAAATTTCAGACCATCTGTGCCAGACAACATGGAACATTGGCAGGTTTTTCAAAGTGACGAACAAATCTTGAGGTTTCTTCATAATGTCGAGGAATCTTCCAACTTTAGTATTAACTTTCAGGAGGAAGGTAAAGAGTATCAAGGAGAAGGTGATCAGTTTCATAATCGAGTATCTTGGGGCCTTGTTGGACTTGAGCAAATCTTTGACAGACATGATGGTAGAAAGAATAATATTGATTCAATGAAACCTGGAGATTACGTAGAAATCAATATTGGATCAAAAAAACCCAAAATTAATAAAAATTGGAAAAGGGACATCTGAAAAAGAAAGAAATGACTTAATAAACTTGGTTAAAGAGTATAGGGATGTATTTGCCTTCTCATATGATGAGTTGAAGGCATATCGAGAGGATGTGTTCCAACATACTATACCTTTAAAACAGGAGGTTAGAGAAGTCAAACCCTTTCGGCAGAAACTAAGACAAATAAACCCCAAGTTAGCCCCTATAGTTAAAAAGGAGCTTGAAAAGATGTTAGCTGTAGGGATTATTGCACCAACAAGACATTCATCCTGGTGCTCTAACTTGGTGGTAGTAAGAAAAAAGAATGGTAGTTAAGGATATGAATAGATTTCAGGAATCTAAACATAGCTTGTCAGAAGGACAACTACCCATTGCCTAATATGGAGACCCTTCTCCAGAGAATAACAGGTGCAGGCATGATGTCCATGTTGGATGGATTTTTAGGGTACAACCAGGTAGTGATTCAGAAGGAAGATAGGCATTAGACTACTTTTACCTCCCCTTAGGGTACCTTTGAAGGACTGGGATGGAGAAACCCAGATGGAGTGATCCTTAGATGTGTTAATGAGCAAGAGTCTAAGCAGCTCTTGACTGAGTTCCATTCAGGATTTTGTGGTGGGCATTATGCAACAGATACGACAGCCCACAAAATCCTTAGAGCAGGTTACTATTGGCCCTCCATATTTGCAGATGTTCACAAGTTGCTCAAGGCAAGACTAGATCAAGGCATCAGTACATTGCAAGCAAAACAAAGGAAGACACAAGAAACTCTCAACATGATCTTGACCAGACTACCATCACCCACCTCAAATCCCCCACCCAGCTATAACCTAGACCCCTTCAATACACCACCTCCAAATATGCCTAACTAACCGGTCCAACCCAACCAAACGCCACCACACGAAGTTCCTTTCTTTAACATTCCGTCGATTTCAATTCCCCAAGCACACGGATACCAGATAAGGGTAAAATCAAAGCTACCTAAATTTAATGGTGATGAAAGGCAATGCATCGCATGGATCAATAAGGCCGAGGAATACTTTGATATCCACAACATACCCTACGATAGTGAGAAGATTAAGTAAGCCGCCATGCAGTTAGAGGGAAATGTGTATAATTGGCACATGTGGTGGAAGCCAACAACTCAAGTCTGTTCCTTTAATTGGAACACCTTTAAAAATGATCTTCTTAAAGGTTTCAAGGCGTAACCAAGACAAACTTATTTTCCAAGATCACCAGGTTGGAGCAAAAAGAAAGTGTAGATGAGTACACATATGAATGGGAAGCTTTGGCAACCCGAGTTCCAGAACTAACTGGTGACCAACGTCTGCAATCATACATACATGGCCTAAAAACGCACATTCGGGAAGAGTTGGAATTACATAACACTTCCACCATGGAGGAGGCAAGACGTAAGGCCAAGATCATCGAGAACAAGTTTAAACAATCCACTCAAGGGAGCTTCGACAAAAATTACTCCAAGAGGAATCCTCCCCAATCAACGAATATGAGAACTTCAAGGTATACACCACCACATCTAAGGGAAGGAGCGCAACCCAGTTTAGAAGCCCAAAGAATGAGAGAAGGAAAGTGAAAATATTGTGAAGAAAAATAAGATCCTAAGCACAGATGTTTGCAAAGAAGCAACCCCCGAAAGTTGTATGCATGCGACGCTGAAGAAGAGGGAAAACTCTCAAAATGTGAAGAGTTAAGTGAGGAAGATACAAGAACCCAGCATGATTGCCAAACAGAACTAGAAGATGATACACCAAAGATCTCATTAGCCGCCATTACAGGGATATCCCAACCACAAACACTAAAGCTAAAAGGACATATCAAAAACAACAATGTTTCGATTCTCATAGATAGTGGCAGTACACATAACTTTATTAATGCTAATCTTGCTAAGGTATTCAACTTATTCGTTTATCCAATGCTTAACATGAAGGTTATCGTAGCAGACGGCAAGAAGATTGAAAATGTGGGAAAATGTCACAAATTTAAATTACAGATGCAGAAGTACAATCTAGAATCTGACTTCTTTGCAGTACCTCTTGGAGGAGTAAACATTGTGTTGGGAATTCAATGGTTGCAAACATTGGGTACTTACTCTGCTAACCATCAAGAGCACTTCATCTAGTTCAATTGGCTAGGAAAGGAGTACAAGTTGTACAGTTTGCAACCACCTCAAACTCAATTGGTCACATCACATCAGATGGAAAGGCTGATTCGAAAAGGACCACCTGCTTACGTGATTCAATGTTAAGAGATGGAGCTGCTAACATGTGAAGGAGATGATTGCAACCCTCCAGAGATACAAGACCTAATCCAAAAGCATCACAAAGTGTTCCAAGAGCTTCCGATGGATCTCCCACCAAACAGGAAGATAGAGCACTTAATCGAGCTAGAGCTAGGGGGCAAAGCCTGTAAACATCAGAAACATCAGACCTTACAGATACCCTCATCATCACAAAACAGAGATTGAGAGGTTGACCCAAGATTTGTTAAAATGTGGAGTCATTTCAAAAAGTAGAAGCCCTTACGCTGCTCCAGTAGTGCTAGTCCGAAAGAAGGATGGGTGCTTCAGGTTGTGCATAGATTATAGAGGACTCAACAAGGTCACAATTAATAATAAATTCCCTATTTTGTTCATCGATGAGATGATGGATGAACTTCATGGTGCCAAGTACTTCTCAAAATTAGACCTGAGATCAAGATATTACCAAATCAGGGTTAGATTAGAAGACGTAGCCAAAACCGCTTTTCGTACTCATGAGGGTCATTATGAGTACAAGGTAATGCCATTCGGGCTAACTAATGCTCCAACCACTTTTCAAGCCGCAATGAACGAATTGTTCCAACCTTATTTACGAAAGTTCGTATTAGTATTTTTTGATGATATCCTAGTATATAGCAAAACATGGGGAGAGCATGTTCAACACTTTGATCAAGTATTAACCATCTTGGAAGAGCATCAGTTTTTTTGCAAAAATGTCAAAATGCACTTTTGGGAAAGAGGAGGTGGAATATCTTGGCCATATAATATCAAAAGGAGTCAAAGTCAATCCCAATAAGATCAAGGCAATTACTGAGTGGCCCCAACCAGATACTATCTCGAAATTACGATGGTTTCTAGGCTTAACAGGGTACTATCAAAGGTATGTGAAAAATTACGCTCACAAAACAGCCTCCTTAACAAACTTATTGAAAAAAAATTCATTCCACTGGAATGATGAGGCAGAAAAATGCTTTGAAGCATTAAAGAACATCATGTCATCAACACCGGTATTAGCAACCCTGGATTTCACAAAACCTTTTATCGTTGAATGCGATGCGTCAAGATTCGAGATAGGAGCAATCTTGATGCAAGAAGGTCATCCGATAGCTTTTGAAAGCAAGAAGCTCAATAAGAGAGAGTGTTTGAAATCCACATATGATAAGGAAATGTTTGCCATTATACATGCTCTAACAAAGTGGCGGCAATACCCACTAGGGAGAAAAATCTTGATAAGAATAGGCCATAATAGTCTTGGATATCTCCTTCAAAAACAAACACTGTCGATTGAATAACAGAAATGGATAGAAAAATTGCTACATTTGACATGGAGATACTACATAAGCGAGGAAAGGAAAATGTAGTTGTTGATGCCCTTCCTGAAAAGATGAAGGAGTCAAGGCTTACGCAATCTCCGTTGCAGTTCCAGAGTGGTTAGACGAAATCCGAGGAGAATATGCCAAAGACCCAAACACTTGTGCCCTAATCAATGACCCTAATCAAGGGTCGAAATTTGAATGGAGGAATGACATCCTTTGGTATAAAGGAAGGATCTATTTAAGCCCTACATCTCGGTTTGAAACCAAGGTGTTGATGGAATCTCACGATTCGGCGGTTGTAGGCCATGTACGTTTTTTCAAAACTTACTACAATGTCAGGCAATCCTTTTACTGAAGGGGATGTATAAGGATATCCAAAAGTATGTAGCCGAGTGTGATACCTGTCAAAGAAACAAAAGCGAAAATCTCATGACTCTAGGGCTACTCCACCCGTTTCACATTCCAACCCAAAAATGGGAAGAAATTTCCATGGACTTTATTGAAGGGTTACCTGTATTCGAAGGCAAGGACAAAATTTTCATGGTTGTGGACAAATTGACAAAATACGCCCATTTCATGGGAATTAAGAAAACTGACTCTGCCAAACAAATTGTTGAAGTATTTTGTAAAAATATTTACAAATTACATGGATTTCCCAAAATCATCGTGAGTGACAGAAATGCCAAATTCACAAGCAATTTTTGGAAGGAATTCTGCAAACAAGTTGGGATCACTCTTAACATGAGCTCATCCTACCACCCCCAAACAGATGGACAAACGGAAGTTGTTAACAAATGTGTGGAAGCCTATCTCCGTAGTTTTGTCACTGACAAGCAGAATAGATGGTTACAGTGGTTACATCTTGCAGAATGGTGGTGTAACTCCACTTATCATACGTCGACCAAAATGATGACAACCAATCAATATCCATGATCACTAATGCATAACAAGGTCTAACATAGTAAGTATACCAATAAAAATCATGAAATCCATAGTATCTTGTAAATGTTTACTCAGTTTCAGCCTCCGTTTTAAATGTCGAAAATAACTCAATTTAATGCCCAACCCAGAAAAATCACAAGCCTGGAAATAACATAAATTTTCATACTTAAATAAACACTGTTGTAACTCAATTTTTCATGACAGAAAATGGAATAAATGCACTTTCAGAAAACACACAGTAGTCAGAAATTTTTGGCCAATAGCCCTAGAAAAACCCACAAGGGGAAAACTAGTCAGAGAGAGAGTATTTTTATTTCTTTCTATAAATGGAACAGCAAGTACAACAGAAGTACAAATTATCTCTACTGCATTAAATGCACCCAAACTTTCTCGATTTCTGTGCCAAACTGCCTCCTCGATTTCTCTATTGAATTGAGCCTCGAAAACCATGCCAAAACAGTCCTCGATTTTTGTGCCCACGACCTTGAAATCTGTGCAGAAAATCCTCCTCGATTTTTGTGCAAAAATGGTATAGTCCGTACATACTGTACGGACCTCGAAAACGTTGCAGAGTATAGACTCAATAAATGAGCCAACTTCCTCGGTAAATGTACCCTGTATGTCCTTGATTTTTGTCCCCTCAAAACCGTACTATATGGTCACCTTGGAATGTGTGCCAACCTAAAACTCCTCAAAAATTGTGCTTCCTGGAAACTTAGCTCTCTCGAAATTTGTGCCTCCTCTCTCTTCTCTTCACTCTCATCTCAAGAATGAATGCATTTTTCCTTTTCCCTTGCTTTTGTCTAAACCCTTGGTAGGTGAGGAGCCATCTAATCCAATGGCTGAGATTAGACTAGATCAATGGATGAGAATAAATGCTATTATTTAATTCTCATAAATATTAAATTCATTCACCCACTTAAATTTATCAAAATTTGACTTTAATCTCTAAAGTCACATTAAATGCTCATCTCAAGTCATTTAATGCAAGGGTCACTTTATTTTCCCCTTTTAAGTGACTAAGGCTAAAGTCACCTAGGGGAACACTTTCATAGGTACCAAAATCAACACTCCCTATTACCGAGGAAGGTGTTCTGCACCACTCCCAACTTGTCTCTAAAGAAGACAAACTTGCCCTTCCCTAAAGATTTCGTCAGAATATCTGCAACCTGCTCATCAGTGGAAATGTACTGTAAAGTCACTACTCCTCTCTGAACATAATCTCGAATGAAATGATACCTGATCTCAATATGCTTTGACCGATCATGAAATACTGGATTCTCAGAGAGCTGGATGCAACTCTGGTTGTTACAGTAGATCACTGTAGGCCTCAACTCCTGACCAAATAAATTCACCAGGAACTTGCGAAGCCACAGCGCCCCGCAACTGGCCTGACTGGCTACCATATACTCGTCCTCTACATAAGTCAAAGCAACAGACTTCTACTTCCGACTGAACCACGACACTACTGCCGAGCCCAAACTGAAACAACATTCGGAAGTGCTCTTCAAGTCTGTCACACTGCCTGCCCAATATGAACCTGTGAAGCCAATCAACCTGATCCCATCCAACCTCCTGTAGTCCAAACCATAATCCATTATCCCTGCTAGGTATCGCAACACATGTTTTGAGGCTATCCAATGCACTCTCCTAGGCTCAACCATGAACTGACTAAGAGTGTTCACCACAAAACACAAATCTGGCCGATAGTTGACCAAATACATCAATGAACCAATGAGATGACAATATAATGTAGGATCCACCAACTATCCCTCAGAAGCATGAAGCTTCTTCTAGTTGGTGACCATCGGTGTCGACATCGGCCTGCAATCCTCCATCCTAAATCTCCTCAGAATATCAACAACATACTTTCCCTGTCCCAGGAAAATATGTCCAGGCTCCTGCCAAACCTCCAATCCCAGAAAATAGTGCATCAACCCAATATCTGTCATCTTGTACTCTAAAGCAAGATCTTTCTTGCAAGCTGCAATGGGTCTCTCTCCCCCTGTGATAAATAAGTCATCAACATATAACAGAAGAATAAGCGGATCATCTCCAACCATGATGAAATAGAGATTTGAATCTACTTGACTGTCGTTGCTATGTGTCAAAGCATGTTGCAGCTGAAATAAGAGCTTACACAGTTTCCCACATCTGACTCCAATGGTGTAAGAGGCAGATGGTCCTGCAGTCTTAAAAAAAACATGCACATGTCCATCTAGGAAAGACACCCCAAGACCCTTATCCTCGATCATGGAAACTGATATCAAGTTCTTCTTCAGCCCAGGTACAAACAATACGTCCCTCAAAGTCATGGGACTCATGGACTCGCACTGAAATATAATAGTCCCACGCCCAACATCTCTGACAATTGTGTCATCCCCCAACACGACCTCCACATCTATCCATGCATGTGAAAGCTCGGAGAACATCTCTCAAGCACCTGTCATGTGACTCGAAGCTCCACTGTCAATATACCACGTGTTGGTGGTGGATGCACTAAAAGAATGGCCAGTCAACAAAGAATACTCACTCTCCATATAAATGTTTGCACTGGTGATGATGGATGCTCTCTCTCTATCAACATGCCCAACACAGACAGAAAACTCTCTCTCAAATCTAGTTGTAAACTCCTCAACCTCTATTGAAGCTGTTGTTTTTTGTTGCTTCTTCTTCTTCTTCTGTGGGCATTGTCCAACATAGTGCCCAAGCTTCTGACAAGATAAGCACTTTACAGGGCTCAAGTCCTTCTGTCCATCCTGCTGCTTAGCCCCACCCTTCTTGGGGCCCTTCTTGAACTTCTTTCCCTTGGCAGTCAAAGCCACATTCTCCTCATCCTCCCCACTAGTAGAAGAGTTGCCATGCACAAGACCTTTCTGGGTCTCCTCCTGAACAAAATCATCCCAAATCATGTCCCAAGAAGGCAAGTTTTCCCTGGCTACTATAGCCTCCACAAAGACAACCCAAGGCTTTGCAACCCCATTCAAAGTTGTCCACACTAGCTCAAAACCGAGAACAACCTCCCCTACTGCTGCAAGCTCATCTCTTACCTAAGAGATCCTAGTAAGGTAGGGAATCACTCCCTCAACTTTGGCTATCTTGATACTCTTCAATTTCTCTCTCAAAACCATTTTCCTATTTTCATTTGAGCTTTGAAACAAGCTGGTCAAAGCATCCCACATCTGATATGCACGGGTTTTACTAGAAATGTGTGGGATCACATGATCTTTAACTGCATCTAGAATGATCCTTCTAGCCTTAATGTCCTTCTTGTTGAAGGCAGAAAGTGGTTGTGCATCAGTGGAAGCAAGAACAACAATAGAATCTGATGTTGTATCGTTAACCACTTCATCCCATAACTCGTTTTCCTCCAATATAAGCACTAGTCTAGCTTTCCATGGGGCAAAATTTCCAACCCCATCAAGCCTATCCTCCAACCTAAGTCTTGTTGCCATTTTCACTGCAAAGTTCAAGTCTCAACAAGGTGTTGCCTACTGACAAAAGAAATCACTGACAGTCTGGAATTTTTCACTGTGTAAAATTTTGCACTTTCTCTAACAAAGCTCTGATACCATGTAATTTTTTCAACATTCTCCCGACCCGGTTTCAACCATCATTTTTATCATAGTTTAATGCCCAATCCAATTTACTCTCAGTTGCAACTTAAGCCATTCTCATAAACAATTTATGACTGAAACACAAGAAGAATTTTACTACTTTTAATGAGCAGCAATTAAAAAACATAGTCACACTTAAAAAATCAGACTTGGAAATTTTTGGTCAAATGACCCAAGAAAAACCCCAACCTCCGGGGAAAACTTGTTCTAGAGAGATAATTTTATTTTTTGCAATAAAATGAAAGTATAGCAAAAACAAAGATAAACTTATCTTCACCACAATGCTCAGCAAATTGACTGAATTCAGAAATTTTACAGTCAAAATTTCTGCCAACATGCTGCCTCAAAAACCGTGCCAAACGTATGGACTACTCCGTTTCCTTGGCTTTTTGGTGTCTAAATGAGGAAGCTTAATAGTCATCTAATCCAAGGGCCCAAAATGAATTAGATGGATGGATGAAATTAAATGCACTTTTAATTCTCTCCAAAATTAATTTCACTAACCTCACTAAAATTTATCAAAAAGTCACTTTATTCTCTAAAGTGAAAATTAAAAACTCATCTCAAGTTATTAATTGCAAGCATCACTTTAATTTTCCCCTTTTAATGACTTAGGCAAAAGCCACTAGGGGAACAGTTTCCTAGGTACAAAAATCAACAAAAACTATTATCCAACAAGATATATCAAAGACCGAAAACTACAACAAATTGGAGAACTCACAATCACAATGTATGGAATCAAAATTATTGAACAACCATCTATCAAGGATTGAGACCAGAAAAAATCAATTTTGGATGGATGGAGCTTAATCAATGGCAACAAGAAAGTATGAATATAAGGAAATCCTATTACTTGGTTGCATCATCTGTAAAACCATTAACTGCAAAGCTTTCACTACAAAGCGTTTTTTAAAAGGATACTATGATATGACCCTAAGGTGGTCATATATGGGGTTAAATGTATATAATATGACTCAAGGGGAGCATATATAGGGTTAAATTTATATAACATGACCCAAGGGGTGCATATGTGGGGCAAAGTGCATATGTAATAGGGTCCGCCTAAAGGGGACTCATGTGCAATGAGTGGATATGTATATAGAATGGTAATGTAGTCATTGTGGAGGAACATGTGAAATGATTATGTTAATGCCTTAGGTAGTTGGAGAGGTATCTCCTCCTATTTAAAGAGTTATTGTGTAACCCATCTTTCTTATCTATATTGGTGTTGTGTTCCACGTTTACATTTGTGTACATAGTGTGTACTCTTATCTCTTATGATATTTTAAGGATATTGGTAATGTAGTCATTGTGGAAGAACATGTGAAATGATTATGGTAATATCTTAGGTAGTTGGAGAGGTATCTCCTCCTATCTAAAGAGTTATTGTGTAACCCATCTTTCTTATCTATATTGGAGTTGTGTTCCACGTTTACATTTGCGTACATAGTGTGTACTCTTATCTCTTATGATATTTTAAGGATATCGGTTCACAACAACAATGATGTTAATTATGTTGTTGTTGGGAGCATGCTTATGGAAAGGTATGCACGTTTGTATTGGACTCCTTGAGTCATCAATTGCATTGATTTGATGCTAGAGAACATGGGAAAACTTCCTTGGATCAAGGAAGTCATTGATTTAGCTCGAAATGTGACAAAATATATATAAATCGTACATATATTCTTTCACACATGAGACAATACACAGAGAACAAGGAGTTGGTGTGTCCTGCAATCACGCAATTCACCACTAGCTTCATTTCTCTACAGTCTCTACACAGGGTTATGATGGGGTTGCAGAGGATGTTTATTTCTAATGAGTGGACTTCTTTTGTCTATAACAACAAACAGGATGGGCAAGCCATAGCTCGACTAAAGCAATTTGAAATGAGTTTTTGGGCGGGAGTGCAAAAGGTATGTGCCATCAATGAAACTTTGGTTAAAGTTATTTGTTTGGAAAACAGTTATAAGCCTACAGTGGGAAACTTGTATGAGGCCATGTATAGGGCCAAGGAAGCTATCCATCACTACTATGAGGACAAGGGAGAGAAGGGATTCACCAAACGAGCTTCGATATTGGGTATGATTAATGAACACTAGAATATTACTTTCCATCGTCCTATTCATGCAATAGGGCTCTACCTCAATCCCACGTTCTATTTCCCGGGCATAATAATAATTAATTACAACCCTCATTTTCAGGTTAGCCTAGTTTTAGGTTGCGGACATGTTTCATCTTTAAAATCCATGTTGGAAATCACCTAAAACCTCTAGGGACCAAGTTTCATGTTTAATCAGACTCCATTTTCCCATCCAAAGCAATGGTCTTTCTTGGGGAAAATCGCCCTCCTTGGGGAATTTTTTATTTTGGCTTAAAACTTGATCTGGGTAATTGTTAGAAACACTTTTAATTGACACATCCTTCACCTAGAAATCGATTCTTGTGCCTAATTTAACTTCATTTCACCTTTTTGTCCCCACATTTGAATTTCTAGTTAAACCCTAGCTAGGGCAATTTGGGGCTTTTCACATAGGCACATTTTATCTCTTAGAAGTTGTTCTAATCTTTAATTAATCATAAGACTAAGAGATCTCATCAAGATACCTTTAATAATCCACTTAGATTATCCATTCATAAGGTTATCTTGGTTATAGGGACGCTCCCTAGGCTTAACTATTAGCTTTGTCTAAAGTGCCGATAGCTTTGACCAATGTGACAACCGAACTATTTCAGAGGTCTTAGCTATCATAGATCACAACTTTAGTTGCCTTCCCCTCTACCATCTTGGACAGGATCATCTTAAGGGGCAACTACAAGAATTGTGATAACATGACCTTGACAGCTGATTAAAAGAGGAAAGTTAGCATTGAGGTGACAGTGATGCTTTCTTCCAAAGTTGCTCCTTGTTAGCACGAGTGGGTTGGGACGTTTCCAAAGTGCTAAATCAAGTTGTAACACATGCCATATTCAATGGCATTACTCCAAGTCTCCAACCAGGATCCATAATTCCTATCAGACACTACTTTAAATCATTTTTTAATTGACCCCATGCAGCTCCAAAATTAGCATAAAAGTCAGATTTCATCTAATATATGAAAAAGTGTCCTGCGATTATATTTTATATAGTTTATGAAGAACCATTACAACAGAGTATAAGAAAATCAAATATCTGTAACGTATTCCACAAATAAAACAAGAAAATGATATACATGGAGATAAAGAGATAAGAATAAGGGATAAGGAAAATGCAACGTCTTTCCAATCAAACAAGAAATACCTTCATCAACTGTATTTGTTACTGGTTTTTATAAAGTAAATGGATGAGCAAGGATACTCAGATTCAATTTAATTAAAAATAATACACAAACCTACCAGGACCACTATGAAGTAGACAGTATCCATCTTTTTAGTTCAGACAACATGAAAGCTTAAATTTTAACGCTATCAACAAAGTTCATGAAAACATCCTACTGACAGGATGATCATAGCCAACTTAAGAAACAGGGCAATCACTATACTGACCAACTGCAAACCAAATTTAAATTTATTACAGTGCCCATGAATTCATAGCATTCCTTCTTAACAACAGCCAAAAATGTACTACTACATGAGAAACCTAGTCATATAAGCAGAGGGGTCGATTATGGATGCCAAACACTAACCTGAAAAATGAAAGTCAATACAAAAAAAATTGCGTAAGTTTACCTCTGGAGGAACTCCAGTTCCATCATCTATAATTTCAGACCCTGTCAAAGAGCCAGTAGTAGAAGATTCATCCGACCCAATGGTCCCATATGTTTTGTCAGACTGCTGATTTTTCTCCAAAGATAAACTCATAGGATTACCTCCTGAGTTTAGACTTGAATGAGAAGCAAAATAGTCTTCATGCAATTCAGTGTCAGAATGCCATCCATCGGTTTGTGCCAAGAAATGAGTGCTCCTATCGCCACCCTCTTGAGCACGCTCCTCTTCATCTGAAAGATAGTGGGATATATTCATTTTGTCCCGGTGTGTATCCTTCATAAGAGCTGTATCAGAATTCCATGGCAAATTCCTGTAATCTCCTTTTCGTTCCAAATGTAATTCTGCAGATGAAGTGCCGGCAATGCTATGTTTAAGACCACTTGAAACTCCTTTCAATTGGCGAATTATGTCAACCATGGCATCGTCCACATTGACTGAAAAGGAAATCAGTAAAACAAGATCAGAGTAATTCAAAAATAAATGCCTTTCATAGGCAAGGCTAAATCAAGGTCTTCATGTCTGGGAGTATCCCATTCTCCATATATCCTATTTACTTCCCACAGAAAATAAAGGGAACTAAATCTAAAAGCAAACCAAAAGGTTATGCACATCAATTGCATAGACACGATAATTTCATCAGTCCTAAAATAAGTCAGTACAGAAGCTGTTCAGCATCCTATATTAATAAGTTATATTATATTGCATCAGTTAATATAGGTCAAGGCAATAATATGGTGAGTGGCATAAACTAGAGGCAAAGCAAAAATTGTATGAAAACACACAGGTCCTAGATAGGAAGATGTGGTCAATGGTACCACAGATGAGAAGAAAACGTATTTTGTTTAGTGAAATTGTGGTAAAGATTGGAGGAAAAGAGAAGTAAGACATGACTACAGATTTTCAAGAGTCATTCTCCTTGTTAATAAAAACCACCAGACTCTGAATCTCAAAATTCCTTCCGCAGCAACATCCAAAATTCCTTCCTCAGCAATGCAATAAACTGTTTAGTGGTCCTATATAACAAACATTAGGTCCCAGGTAGGAAGATGTGATCTATGGTACCAAATATAATAAAGACAACAAAGGTCTCAGATAGAAAGATATGGTCTATGGTACCACATATAACACGAAAAACATATATCGTTTAGTGGACTGAGACATGACTGCAGATTTTCAAGAGTCGGTCTTCTTCATGATAACAAACATAAGGGAGTCCATCTCAAAATCGCTTCTTCAGCAATGTAATAACTTCTTAATACCAGTATTGTCAGACTCATCCAAAACACACCAAGTGTAGTAAGCCCAGCCGAGTCAGCTCTGGGCCAAGCACTTGCCTGGCAAACTCGCCACTTGGCAGACTCGGCTGAGACTTGGCATATTTGGCAGACTCACGAGTCTGAAAGGCAGACTTGCGAGTCATACTCAGCCACCAGCAAGACACCCCCCAAAGATGTAATTAGAGAATTGACTTGTCAATGGTTTTTCGGAGAGAGTTTTAGGTCGGAAATAAGGCATTTGAGAGGGTAGAAGCCACAGGGTGAAAATCAATACAGCAAATCCAATGCAAATCCAACACAAATTGGGAAGTTTTATTGTCATGTATTATCACTGATTAAATGCATCTGTGTAGACTTAGAGTACTGTGATGTATTTCACTCAGCAGAAGAGAAATAGGATCTGGTGACTGTCCGTAATCCACACTAATATGCATCAGAGATATCATAAGAAAGACTAAAGTTTGACTGATTATTCTACACATCTAGTAGTATGACAAGAATTATCCATGTCCTGTACAGTAAAAGATTAATAGGAATATGGAGCACCCTAATCAGATGCTAATAACCAAGATGATATAACGAGGAGATTCTTGAGGGATTTATGTTGAGTTTGAGTAAGTTCACTGTGTATCTTCATTTTTTAATTTGTTTTAGTTATGTACATTATGAAGTAACCTGGCCGTTTGTTAATGTTCAAAAGGTCAAAATAATTAGGAATTAACTGCTACTTTAATCTCATAAAAATTCAAAAGGTCAAAATAATTAGGAATTATTCTATTTTCGATTTCATGAACTTAGTCAAGCATTTAGATTGTCACTGTAAAACCAGAAGTACATGTGCTGACTTGCATACATTCACATGCATCAACATCACCTTTAGGAGTGAAAAAGTCTTCAACACCAATGATAATTTATGACATCTATAACATTTTTTCTGTAATCTTTTTCATCTGTGTTCTTATGACCTAGTAAGCATAAGAGTTGTCCCTATAAGACTGTACATCTTTACTCCTAATATTAGTGTCCTAATGTATAGTAAGATTATTTGTCCCAATTCTATGTTAAGTTATCCCTAGTGTCCCCGTACCCTTTAGCATTTAAGTGGTACACTAGAGATAATACTAAAATATTCCTGATCTTAACCTAAAAATAAACCCTCTTCCAATTTGTAACATGAGGCTGGAGGTGTTACCTCACAAACTCTAACCTCTAGAGATAAATAAAGTCCTAAAAACTCAAGTGAGGCCTTGGAGGAACCAAGAGGGAGGCCACTGTCACATTACCAACCCTCTTCTACACCTTAGGCTGTCTCTCCTCCAGCACAGTGGGGGCTTCCCTAAGATAGGATTGATGGAATTTTAGGAAATGAGTGACAACTACAAGGTAAAATAGAGAGTAAATTTCAGCAAAACAATTTTGTGTGTTTACTACTTCAGTAAATGAAAAGTGGATGAATGGACTGGAGATTTGTGTCTTGTCATTGAGCAAATGGGGTCTTTTACCACCCATTTTGTATGGGTATCCACTCTTGAGCAAGGTTAACTTTTTCCATGATTGAGATGATGAGCAAATAATGAAGGCTAAACTTACCGTGCGGACTAAGAAGCAATGTTGGATCTTCTACAGCAATCTAGGTACCCTTACATCTGATCTGGGATGTCCTTAGTAAGGAATCTGGGCACTTTTAAGGTTACAAACACTGATGAAAAAGGTTTCAGCAGTAAAATTGGGCACTGAAAAGCCCTAATGAATCATTTGTGAGAAATATTCCAGCATTAAGAAACCTGTCCTGGGTGTTATCCCGTGCATTATCCTCAACAAAGACAGCAGTAAAGCTTGATTCTAGTAGCAGCCCTGGGCATGAATTTGTTCAAGCAATGCTCTTTCTCCAAATGGAACAAAGAAGACACAGAAAAATCAAAAACAAAATTGGATTTGACTCAAACTGTGATTTTGAGAATGAGTGGCAGTAATTCCAAACAGCAAGGAAAATATACTGACTAACTAGAACAGGCTCAACAACAAATGAAGATCTGTGTATGTGTGCGACGAGGTTGTCTCCACATTACTGCCTGTCATAAGTTGGCTCGTGAGTAAAAGGTGTCCGTGAGATTTCAAATGGTCTGCAGCAACAATGTTATCTCATCCTCAAATCGACAGTCTATAGGCTGTAATTGGAACATGGCTATCGGGATTAATTCTAATAGCAGTAAAGAAGCCTCATCTTAACCTGGGTGGCATCATTTCAAATCTGGTGTGCCAAATGTTTCATTGGTAACTCTGCGAAAGCTTGTTCGATTCTGCAATTATAGCCACAGGGCAGACATGCGTAGATGCAATGGAGAAGACCCGGTCTGTTTAGAGAAATAAATCAAGGAATGGGCCGATTCCTAAATCGTGGAGCCACGTGAACCTTACACAGAGGCAGATCAGCCGTTTGGGTGATGGTTATGATCAATGTTATCGGAACCGGACTGGTCATCGAACCGGCGAAGCCCAAAATGTGAACCTGACCATTGTCTTGTCTACAGGAGGGTGTTTTCAGCTAGATCATTTTTGCGGGGGGACCTCAACTCGCTCGGATTGTCTTCGTCTTGTATCAGGGGTTTTCATTAGCTTCATGGTGATCTATGATTGCATCTTGTTACTTTTCTGTAAATCTAGCTTTTCTTTCATGATACAGCAAATCTGATATCGTTGGCGTTTGCTTGTGCAAGATAGGGGGGCGCATTGGTCACTTGGAGCATAACGGTGGTCTTAGAAGTCACTCAAATCTTTCAGAATTGATCGGGATGGTGGGGATCATCATCATCAAGGCATCTACAAGCATTTCCAAATCCTCCTCAACGCTGTCCAATCTCTGACTGGTTTTCCCTAGATCTGACTTTCTGACTGCTCAAACCCCAGCGCCCCTACTGAAATTTTGACTTTTCAAGATTTGACTTTTCCGGAAATTAATCACTTAGGTTTGTAGATCAGGTCTTCCTCACTCCAGAACACCCCCAACGCTGAGCTAGTTCCTGCCAGGTAGCCCTAGATCTGAAAAATTGACTTTCAGCATCCTAGCTTCCCTCATCAGATTTTGACTTTTCCAGATCTGATTTTTCCTAAAATTTTCTGACTTGGGTTTGTAGATCAAGCCATTCTGATCTCATCTCTCCTCCAACGCTGAGCTGATAGTCACCTGGTTGTCCTAGATCTGCAGATCTGCCTCTCTAAACCCTAGCGCTAGCCCTCCTTCTGTCGGTTTCCCTGTAAACTAAATCTTCCAGGCCAAACACTTTTTCTGGGTCCATAGATCAGGCCATATCCCAAGTGGGTTCACTTTAACGTTGTGCAACTACTAACTCCATTACCCAAGGCTCAACATGCACTGATATCCAAGCATAGCCATAACTCTCTTTTGACCTTTTTCCCCTGAAAGTTGACTGCTCCTTGATGACTCAGGTAATATGACATTGTCATATCTCTCATTGAGTCTATCCCTTTGGTACTAGACAGTCCCAACTCTGTCCTTACTCACCTTGCCTCGGTTACGTTTCCCAAGGCAGTGGTTATCTTCATCAATTGCTAGTACCTCAACCCTAGATCTTGTATTACCCCTTAGGTCACTTGAATTTCACTTTGGATCAACCCTCATACGACTGAAGCCCTCATCAAAAGCCCTAGTCCACTTAGTATCATCTTCCATAGATCTAGAGTTTCCAATTACCTTACACCTTACGTACCTCAAGCCATACTTGATCTGATCTGGTGTCTAGGTCTGCTCTCTCTTGTCCGGAGTAGATCTGGGTCTCCCCCATTGTTGTCTTGGACTTGGATAACATAAAGCCAAGACTGCCCTGATTAACGTAACAACCATCCATTTGGGAGTCTAGGCAGTCTTGGTTCAACCTCTTTAGTTGCTTCCCCCTTTACCATTCATCCTGGGTCCATCATACATAGGCAACTACAAGGTTGGTGATAACACTAAGTATGACCTTGACATCTTGAGCTTTGATAGTTGATGTCTCAAAGCAAAGCCACGATTTATGTTGCTATTTTCAAACTTCCTCAAAGCTCTAAACACCTTTCTGGTTGTCTTCTTTTGAGAGATTTGAGGAACCAAATGGTCGTTTACTGAATCTACCAAGAATATTCTTTCCCTAGCGTCATTCTTCCTCCTTTGAGTCTTCTCGGCTTCCTCTTTGGGTTCTAGAACCTTCTCATTTACAAACTTCAAAAGATCATTTTCTTCTAAGATACGAACCCTAGTCTTCCATGAGCTGAAGTTGGAAGTCCCATCAAGCCTATCTCAACCTTCATGCCAATCATCTTGACTGCAAAACTAGACCAAAAACCCTAGCAAGAACTAGGTCAAATTTGAAATTTGGTCTCTTGTAAAATTGAATCCACAGATAGTTGCACCCTACCAAGGCGAGTTGGAGCAAGATAAGATCGAGCCAAAACTGTGGACCCCGACGGGATTAGGTCAAAAATTGAAACTTCATGGATCTGAATTGCTTCCACAAAAAGATGTGCCCTCCTAGGGGAGTTGCTCAATGCTCTTTCGAGATAAACTAGTGTTATCACATATATAGTAGCCAGGCTACCATATTCTATTTTTCAGACACAATACATTTTTCAGCTAGATCTCTTACATATGAGATGCTGAGATGAGCATTTCTGATGGATCATTTTTGTATTAGTGGACTCTTGTACTCTCCCATGCCAGGACTGAGTCTCGGGACACTCAGATTTGAGGACCGATATAGCCATTTATGTTATTTCCAATGTTCCCCCAAGTTTCCGGGACGCGGGAGCGTGGGAGCAGGGAAACGCACGGTGGGGGCGTGTGGAGACTACCCCCAAATTCTAGGGAAATTCGAGGGGGGCGGAGGGCGGGGGGGCGTCGAGGTCATAAAAATTAAAAATATATATATAAATTAAAAAAAATAAAAATTATAAATGCTAGATAATAAATATCATAAATCCTAACAATGTAAATTAAAATTTTAAAACTAGCAATTTAATGATAATCTAACAAGCATGTTACAAACTTACAAACATACACAAGTGACAATTCAATGATTCGTTGATTCATTGATTATTGATTCTGCATCATGAACATTTTCAAATTGTACAATTTGTCCTTTCAACCTTGATATTCATATTTCAAATTTGATATTTAAATCTCAGCCATTCTAAATTCTAATTGAAAACTTGAATCAATGATATAAATTATAATATATAGCATGCATTTTAATTTTTAAATACTAAGTTTGAAACAGAAATAGAGACTAAAACAGTGAAACATCAATAGACAATACTAAATTACTAAACTAAGATTGCTCAAAAAGACAAAAATTTAAAATAGCCATAGGAAAGAGTCAAAGACTTGGTCATTAGTGATCATTGATCAATATTTAGAGTCAAGAGTAAAACTTTAAGTCTTTAACTAACATAGTAACAAGTAACAATGGACACTGATAACTAAAACTTAAAAGTAGCTAAAAGAAATCATAACAAAACAAGCATCAAGGAGTCAACTCCATTGATTGGTCCTTTGCATCCATCTGTTGCATGAAGGCATCGGGACCATCAATGGGAATGTTATCATCTGTATCTGAGTCACTCTCAGGAGAAACCAATGACACACCAACCAAACCATGTAGGATCTCATCCGCTCCATCCTCCTCATCTATCTGTGCCTCGTCCTCTGGATCCACATCCCATCGTACATCAGGTCCCATCCGATACTCTAGTGTCTTCCTATGTGCAAGACGAAGGGCACTGTGCACTGCAACTAGCTTCTCAGCTCTCCTAGAGGTAAGTCTATTCCTCTTGATAGAGTGAATGAAGCTATAGGTGGACCAATTCCTCTCAGCTGCAGAGGAGCTAGCAATCTGAGACAACAAACGAATAGCAAGATGTTTGATCTTTGGAGCATCATCCCCATGCATGTCCCACCATCCAATGGGGTCATCCTAGCCTAAGTCGCCACGGTCTGCCTTGGCATTAGGCTTGTTGAAGGGACCTTTGAGACCTGCAAACTGAATCCACTGTCTCCGAAGTGTTTGCCCCTCCTCTTCACTGTACATCTTTGCAATGGCAGTTCGAAAGCCCTTCTTGATTTCCGGATCCTGAATGGGAGCAATTCTACCAGGCCTAGAAATGTACCATTTTGGGTTTAGTGCATAAGCTGCCATGTGCAAAGGTGTGTTCATTCGGTCCCACCTACGCTGAATAATGGGCAGGCTTGTTGAAGGGACCTTTGAGACCTGAAAACTGAATCCACTGTCTCCGAAGTGTTTGCCCCTCCTCTTCACTGTACATCTTTGCAATGGCAGTTCGAAAGCCCTTCTTGATCTCCGGATCCTGAATGGGAGCAATTCTACCAGGCCTAGAAATGTACCATTTTGGGTTTAGTGCATAAGCTGCCATGTGCAAAGGTGTGTTCATTCGATCCCACCTACGCTGAATAATGGGTCGAATTTGGTTCGTGTAGAACGCCAAGGAGGGCTCTTTTTGGTGAATAGCTTCCCTTACCTTGCCCAACATGCTGTCAAAAGTCTCATAGATTTCTCCAAGACTAGGAGAATCAGTGTCAGTGTAGCGAATGACATCAACTATAGGGCGCAAGAATGAGACCAAATAACTGCAAACTACCCACCAATCGTTATCTAATATCTAAAGCCTGATCCTCTTCCCCTCCTCTGTCTTGGACTCTGTCCACCTGTTCCAATCTGGAGTCACAACCATGGCCTGCAATGCTGGCTGTATCTCCAACATCCTCTCCAATAAGAGAAAATAGCTGGCATATCTAGTATCTATGGGCTTGAGGAATTCCTTCCTGGAGTGAGCCCTATACATGGCTAAGGAGGTGTGGTGGTTGCAGATAAACATCTGCACATCCCTTGCAGTCGATACCAAGGTGGTTACCCAATCAATTTTTCCA